>JAJOOF010011850.1:0-17152 GCA_029582545.1 Solanum lignicaule
ACATATTTCACCAAAAGACTTTTTCACACATGATCTTCAACAAAATGGTGAGATAGACGTTCAAAGACTCAATCAAGTTACAATCTTGTAAACTTATTCACTAAGGATTGTCAACATCAATATTTGAGAAATTGTGATATAAGATTGGAATGCATCATCTCCGAGATATCAAGTAAAATATTTATCGGGGGAGAAACATAAGCGTTGTAATATTTTCCTTAACCATGGTTTTATCCCAATTGGATATTCCTGGTAAGGTTTTTAACGAGGCAACATTCAAAGCGTATTAAAAGATATGTGTACTCTTTTTTCTTCTTTGGAATTTTTTTCCACAGATTTTTTTCCTAGTAAGGTTTTAACGAGGCATAGTATCTATGGACATCCAAGGGAGAGTGTTATAAAATATTATAGTGTGGATGTCCACTACACCAAGAAGTTACTCTCACCCATTATCTCCATTACTTTCCTCCATTATATCATAACCTCCACCTTTATAACCATTATTCTTGTAACCTGTCACTTCCATAACCTCCCCCATTATATTCATGTTTATGACTAATCTTTTCTATGCCTCTATGTTACACTATAAATAGAGGCATAAGGGTTCATATCGTATACACTTGAAGAATTGGTGAATACTCGAATAAGAAAAGTTTCCATCTCTTGTCTCCCTATTTCTATTGCTATCATCTTTTATATTTCTTGTCTTATTTTACTTTAGTTTTACAACATCAACTAAATAATTATAAATAAACTCCCAATTTTTAGTAATCCCTCCCGCCATTTAATAAATGACCGTTTGGGAGAAAAGATTTGCCCCCAATTTTCAAAATCCCTCCTTTCTCTGTATCCCAAAACCCTCCGATTTTCGGCCATCCACGGCGACCCTTCTATCACCGGCGGTGAAATTGAATCGCACGATTGCCAGGTTTCTTCTGTTTTCTTTCTCATTCTTCTTTCTTCACTCTGCAACCCAATGTTGTTTTGTAAAAACTGAGAATTTTGAAGAAATTATGAAAATTTAACCAAATCATATCATTTATGTTTTAGTAGTTTAAATTATTCATTAATCTGATGCTTAGTCTATTTTGAAAGATTGCCCTATTCTGCTGCTTTATATATACTTTGGATAGGTGGTAGAAAGAGACATGAAAGAAATGTGGAAATTGATATGAAGAAGGGATTAGAGTTTTGAATTTCTCTCAAGTTGTTTTGTTCAATTCTTTGTTACAGAAGAAGAAAAGTAAAAGGAATGCACTGTGCAAACATGCTAAGATAGAATTTCATTATTTCAAGAACAATTAACTGTTTCTCCTGCCGAATACAGTAATATGGGCGAATTTCCTTTTCTCCGGTAGAATCTTAAACATGTCAAGAGATATTGCACGCGTAATTTCAATTTACTTTTATAGTAATATCGAGTCAAAAATGTTTTAACAAAAATAGTGCATCTCATTCATCTCCGAAAAGTGTTACTGCTCATATGAGGGGAAAACACAAAGCATTGTTGACCCCATAACTGCTTTGGGAAATAGCTAAATGATATCTTTATTACAATTGAGATGATTAAAATGTCTATGGGAGCAGAGAATCTTGTCCTATACAGGCCTTCTACATCATCTATTCAAAACTTGGGATTTGAGGGATCAAAAGTGGAGACAACTGGTGTTTGTTCCCTAGTGGATTGATTTTGCAATGAGTAGCGTTAACTGGTGTTTGTTCCCTAGTGGATTGTTTTCCTTTTTGTCCAATAAACCTCTAGACCAGATTTAGCTCTTATGTAATTGTAGTTGGAATTTGTCCTTTCTTCTCTAATGATTTTACCCTTTTTCACCAGAATTAACCATATCCTGCCTTTAGGCATAATCAGTTTCAGAGTTTTTCCTCAGTCCATGGCCCGGTTCCCAGGGTTAGGGTATTCCCTAATTATGAGCCTACTCAGATTAGAACTAAACTAGTTGATTCTCTTTGGCCGGCCGGCTTGTTGCAACCTTCGCATTTCCTGCTGAGATCCCAAGTCTCCAAGTGGGCCCTCTTGGCCACCCATGACTCTTTCAAAGAATGTAAATTTGAGGATTTTCGTAGATGATGTGGCCACAACATTATCAAAGATCTTGCCTCCTCATGCTATCAAACTGATAACTGTATATTGCTATGATTATGTAGATGGGAAGAATCTCATTACGCAAGAATTTGTAAGGCAAGTGAGAGAAGTAGCAGGAAGTTATGCTTTCGAATTGATAATAGTATGTTGCTAAGATTATCAACATGGGAAGATCACTATGCAAGAATTTGCAAGGCAAGTGAGTGAAGTAGCAAGAAACAATGTGTTGATTGAACTCATGAAGTCCCTTTGTTCTGCTCAGGTAAATCATCACAACCTCTTCACTGAAGCAGTCGTTAGTCGTTGTCCTGTACTATTAAAAACCCGTTACAGTTCATGGGGCATTTCTCCCTTAAAATTCTTGGTAGTCTCAGATTGACAATTGACTAACCACATGGTCATTTAAAGCAACAGTGTGATGCAAAGCAAGGGATTAGTTATCTGTTCAAGTTCATGGATCGTGTTGCTTTTTTGTTTTTCTATTTTCGATACATTATCTACCTTTTTTCACTCTTCATTCAGCAGCGTATCTAGCTTTGCGAAGACGTACAGAGAAATAATGATACAAGGATTCTGTGTTACCTTCCCCCCTGGTCCATTGATAGTAGTCACTAGTATAACAATTTTTAGTTGTTTGTAGGAGTAACAACTGTTGTTGACAGTTTCTTATTTTCCGATGCTTTTTCCTTGTACCTAAGGTGGTGATGTTCACCCAGGGGCGGACCTACATTGGATAAAGTGGGTTCATATGAACCCATTCATCGAAAAATAACACAGTATATATGTGTATATTTAATCAGTTTTTGAAATTTTATAGGTATATATTAAATTTTGGCTCCATTTAGCACAAGAGTAATGCTTAGCCTAGTGATGAAGAGGGTTCATTTTGTCCAACCAAACCGAGTTCGATTCCTGCTTGAACCCACTTCGTGAAAATCCTGGGTCCGCCACTGTAATTCACTTGTAATTCCATTCTCACATGGTTGTCTTTAAACTTTCTAGTAGTGACGAATACTGTTTTTTCTTTCCCAAGTGTATATTCTTGAATTACTATTCCAACAAAAGTATGCCAACAATAAGGTGTTGACCCCAGTGATGTGGCAGTTAGTTAGTAACAATTAGAGGAGTTAGTTAGCTTCTTAATTACGGTTAGATAGTTAGAAGCAAGATTAATGTAATTAAGAAACAAGTTGATTAGCTGTATATAAGTAGCATCGCTGTACAATTGTAATTCAATTTTCAAAAGAGAGCAATAGAAGATATTTTCAATCCCAATTATTTCCTTTCTTCCTCTTCTGCAGAGCTCAAACCTTCAACTCTAAATCCATGGAATATCCATGGTAGCTGAATTTCACATGGTATCAGAGCACACGATTTGATGAGGGACAGCTCCGTGATTCTTTCTTCTTAATTTTTTTCTTCTTCTTCTCTTTTCTCTCTCGTCTCAGATTTGACGACTTCAAAGTTTTTTTTGGTTCGTAGCTATGGTGGATACTCTACCTACTCCTGAAGCAATCATTGATCACAATGATCCTCTGTTTTTGCAATCTACTGATACTCTAGGTGTAACCCTTATTTCTCTCCAGCTGACAGGCAGTGAGAATTATGCCTTATGGAGCAGGTACATGAAGATTGCCCTACTCGGGAAGAATAAACTGGGTTTCGTTGATGGGAGCTGCACCAGATCTGCTTATACTGGTGTACTTTTAAAGCGTTGGAAACGATGTAACGCAATCGTGTTATCATGGATCATGAATGTAGTATCAAAAGAGCTAATGACAGGGATTGCATATGTTTCGGATTCGCAAAAGGTTTGGGAAAATTTAAAGGGGAAGTTCGATAAGGAGAATAGTGTAAGAATTTTTCATTTGCACAAGGAAATAACATCTCTCTCACAAGGTACTTCTACAGTTTCAGTGTATTTTACTAAGCTCAGTGATATCTGGGATGAATATGATGCCTTGATTCCTCCGCCGACATGTAATTGTGAAGGATCTAGAGCATTTGCAAATCATCTTCACAAACACAAAATCTTCCAATTCCTTACTGGTTTGAATGACTCTTATTCTAGGGCTAAGAGTCAGATACTAATGATGCAACCGTTACGTGGATTGAATCAGATTTATGCTCTTGTGGTGCAAGAAGAAAGCCAAAGGGCATTGTCCAGTGCTATGCCGGATTTGGAGATACATGACTCCAATGCTCTAATGGTTAATAGACCAGGACCTTCATACAGACCAAGGAAGTTTGATAACCAATATCCTCAAAAATCTGACCAATACTGTGATTATTGTCATAGGTCGGGACACACTAGGGGTAAATGTTACAAGTTGATTGGATATCCTAATGAGAGGCCCCAAAAGAAAGTGAGACCAGAAGCCAAGAATTCTCCTAGGCCAGCAACAAATGTGGCAACAGATGGATCTCCTAGTCAAATGCAACCCTCAACTGATCAGCTTGCCCCAGTGTTTTCCCCTGCACAGTACAACCAGATCCAACAGATGATTCACCAGGAACAAGATGCTGATGCTATAGCAAATGTTGCTCACACATCAGGAACCAACACAGGTATTGCTATGTCCTTCATATCTAGGTTGAAACATGAGCAATGGGTTGTAGACTCTGGAGCATCTAATCATATGGCCTCTAAGCTAGACTTATTAAGTAGCAAACTTTATTATCTAAACCTGGTTCCGTACACTTACCAAATGGAGACACTACTGATATCACCCACACAGGTTGTGTATCTATGCTGAAAGGTCATCAGATTAGCAATGTATTATATGTTCCAAATTTTAGATTTAACTTGTTGTCTGTTTCAAAACTTACTAAGGAACTCACTGCATGGTTGCCTTCTATCCTGACCTATGTGTGTTTCAGGATATCTCCACTGGCAAGGTGTTGGGGATTGGTAAAGAATCAAATGGTCTGTATCTGTTCGGTGCTGGCAACTCTATCTCACATTCTACTGTTCCTACTCACAATAAAGACAATATACCTATCTCTCTATCTGCTGCTCAAGGTTCATTTTCAATTAATGTTTGGCACAACAGACTTGGTCACATCCCTTTTGATGCAATGAAGAAGATTACTAAATTTCAGGATTGTACTATAGATAGTACCACGGTTTGTCATGTTTGCCCATTAGCTAGACAGACTAAGCTTCCCTTTCCTGTCAGTCATAACAAGTCTAGTGCTGTGTTTGATCTTTTACATGTAGATGTTTGGGGACCCTATAGAGTACCTACTATTGTTGGCAAAAGATTCTTTGTCACTATTGTAGATGACTATTCTAGACTCACATGGCTTTTTTTGATCAACACAAAGGATGAAACTTGTTGCATTTTGAAATCTTTATTCTCTCTTGTTCGTACTCAGTATAATGCTTTTGTCAAGATGCTTAGATCTGATAATGGCTCTAAGTTTATAAACTCAGATGTCAGATACCTTCCTACTAATCAAGGTGTCATTCATCAAACCACTTGTATTTACACTCCCCAACAAAATGGCATAGTAGAGAGGAGACATAGATATATCTTGGAGGTGGCAAGGGCATTGAGATTTCAGGCTGCTATTCCAATTAAATTTTGGGGCAATTGTGTCCTCACTGCAGTTCATATCATCAATAGACTACCCTCCACTATTTTAAGAGGAAAGTCTCTTTATGAAATTTTCTTCAATCAACCTCCCTCTTTGGACCACCTCAGAGTTTTTGGTTGCTTGGCTTATGCTGTGAATGTTACAAGATTTGATAAATTTGCTGCTAGGGCTCTACGCTGTGTTTTCATGGATTATTCTCCTACCAAGAAGGGTTATAAGCTATATGACTTGCAGACTCGACATTTCTTTTTTAGCAGGGATGTCCACTTCTGGGAATCTATTTTTCCCTTCAAGCAAATGAAGCCTATTTTTGATCCTATATTTCCAGTCCTGGAGCACGTTGATGATTCAGTCATGCAAGAGCCTATTGATACTATTTCTAATCTTGTTCAACCTCCTGATTTACATGAATTGCCTGTTATTTCTCTCACTCCCATTGCGACTCCTACATTGGTCCCAAGACATTCTCAGAGGCATATTGTCCCTCCTGCATGGCTCAAGAATTATGTCATCAAATCTTGTACATATCCCATGCATCACTGCTTATCATATGATTTTTTGGCCCCTGCATATGCTGCTTGTCTGGCTGCTCAAACATCTGATTTGGAACCTAGTACTTATCATGAAGCTGCTAAGGACCCTAGATGGGTTACAGCTATGCAACAAGAAGTTTAGGCCTTGGAGGACAATGGGACATGGGTCATGGTTGACCTACCTCCTGGACAACATGTTATTGGCTGCAAATCGGTCTTCAAAATCAAATATAAAGCTTCTGGGGAAGTGGAAAGGTTTAAGGCCAGGCTGGTGGCAAAGGGTTTTAGCCAAAAGGAGGGTCTTGATTATAAGGAAATCTTCTCCCCTGTGGCTAAAACGGTGACCGTTCGGTCTGTCCTAGTAGTTGCCGCTTAACACTCCTGGCATATATACCAAATGGATATTTTCAACGCTTTTTTGCAGGGTGATCTTCTTGAAGACGTGTATATGCACTTACCTCCTGGTTTTGGTTCTCAACATGGCCATGGTAAAGTATGCAAACTCCTGAAGTCGCTGTATGGTCTCAAACAGGCCTCCAGACAGTGGAATCTCAAGCTCACTCATGCTCTTCAGGCTTTAGGTTTTGTCCAGAGCCACTTTGATTATTCCCTCTTCACTCTTGGATCTGGTTCCGACTTAGTTGTGGTCCTTGTTTATGTTGATGACCTTCTAGTCACAGGTCCAAATCCTGCTGCTCTTCATACTACTCGATCCAACCTTCAGCAAAAATTCAAGATGAAGGACTTGGGTGAATTACATTTTTTCTTAGGCATTGAATTTGCCAGAAATGCTTCTGTCATTCTCATGAACCAGAGGAAGTATGCCCTTGAGCTCCTTGCAGCCTCAGGGCAAGGGGGAGTGCAACCAGTGTCCACACCAATGGATTTCAACCAAAGGCTCAACCCTTATGAGTTTGATGAAGTCACTGGTTCTGGTTCAACAGACCCATTATTGGAAGATGTAGAATCCTATCAAAGGTTGGTTGGGAGATTGCTGTATCTCACCATGACCAGACCTGACATTGCTTATACTGTTCAGGTCTTGAGTCAATTCATGCATAAGCCTAAACAGTCTCACATGACTGCAGCACTTAGGGTGATCAAATACATCAAGAATGCTCCAAGATTGGGATTATTCATGTCCTCAGAAAAGTCACAGCAATTAGTTGCCTACTGTGATTCTGATTGAGCTGCGTGCCCTTAGACCAGAAAATCAGTGACATGATATATGGTAAGTATGGTCAATCCTTGATCTCATGGAAGTCAAAAAAATAAGAAACCATTTCGAGAAGTTCGGCAGAGGCAGAGTTTAGAAGCATGGCATCCACTGTTGCAAAATTATCTTGGTTAACATGACTGTTTAAGGAACTGGGAGTCTTAGTGGTTCAACCTGTAGACCTGTATTATGATAGCAAGGCTGCTATACAAATAGCAGCAAATCCAATCTTCCATGAACGCACCAAGCATATTGACATTGATTGTCATTTTGTGAGAGAGAAGCTGCAAGAAGGTCTGATCAGAACACACCACATTAACACGAAGGAGCAACCAGCTGATGTATTCACTAAAGGACTGGAGAAGGCACAACATCACCATTTACTATCCAAGCTAGGCGTTAAGAATGCATTCTTACCATCTAGCTTGAGGGGGAGTGTTGACCCCAGTGATGTGGCAGTTAGTTAGTAACAATCAGAGGAGTTAGTTAGCTTCCTAATTACGGTTAGCTAGTTAGAAGCAAGATTAATGTAATTAAGAAACAAGTTGATTAGCTGTATATAAGTAGCATCACTGTACAATTGTAATTCAGTTTTCAGAAGAGAGCAATAGAAGATATTTTCAATCCCAATTATTTCCTTTCTTCCTCTTCTGCAGAGCTCAAACCTTCAGCTCTAAATCCATGGAATCTCCATGGTAGCTGAATTTCACATAAGGATGTATTGGTATAACCAAAAAGGGTTGTGGTGGAGTGGTAAATACTCATTTATTCTGGTCTCGGGTTCTAATTTCTCTAGGTACGAAGTTGCCTTTGTTAGAGTACACGACTGTAACAATTTACACTCACTTAAAGATTACTCTAAAAACTTTTGAGTTGATTTGGCCTAGAACTTTGAGTTAAGTTTGAAGCTTTATTTATACTAGTTTCTGGGCACGCGCCTTGAATGCATGTGTACCCTATTTCAAATGAGCACACAATTTTTTTAGAAATTACACACACATACATGCACGCCCATATCATATCATATCATATATTACTCAAAGTGGGAAGCTCCGAAATCTAAAGTTGAATTACCATTTTATCCCTATACTCATTAATTACTTTTTCAATATTAGTTCCTATCATATTATTATATTATACTTATTGGAATTAGTAGCACAATAAATTCATCTTTGCAAGTGCAAATTTATCGTCCTTCATTATTGATATGCTGAATCTACTAAAAAACTATTTAACATCCTTGGAAGGTGGAAGAGTGAAAACATTCATAATTGATGGACTTCTATATATTTTTACTAGATAAAAAAGTAAACATGCATTGGAATAAATAATTTAAAAAATAGAGCAATAATGATTTAGCCTTTTAAGTAACTACTTTTATTATGCTCTTTAAACTATTGTGATTATTAAAAAAAAAAAAAAACTCATATTAAGGTGTTAGGTTAAAGAAATCAAAAGGTCACCTCTTGGATCACTTAATTTGTAACGTTTTTATCTTCCATTAGCAGAATCTTCATTTTCCTATGTTATATTTTCTCCTTCTCATGTAATCAGGTTATCTCCATTATTTTTTGTATGAGTTTATTATGCTCAATGTTTTATTTATCTTTATTTGAACACATCTAAATTATTGAATATTTCAATACATTTTGTTAAACTTGAATTTTTTTTTATGCAGATACAATTAAGAAATGGTGCTAATATTTCATAGTGATGATGCAGTAAGTGAAGCAACGCAAATTAAACTGTTTCAAGTGGTATCAATTTTCAGGTAATAAATCATTGTTCCTTACATGCAATAATTTTTTTTTATGCAAGTTGATATATTCTTAATAAAATTGTGGTTTGATTTGTAAACAATAATCATTTTATAGAAGTTGAGATGGTACAATTAATTGGATTCTCTAAAAAAGGGTCTTTTGCACAAGGACAAGAAAACTTCCAACTTTCTCACTGCATTCATAACAATCAATGGAATATCCTAAAAGGCAAAAAAAACAATGATTTTGTACAAGTGACAAAAATAAAATAAAGAAAGATAGAAAAAATGATGATGAAGAGATACAATGGCGTTTTATAAGTTGATGAATCATTGTAACTTCATTATTTTTTAATTTACGAGGAAATAAATTATTGATGGAATTTGTGAAATGTACATATATACCTTTGGGTTGGTTACAATGTAATTTAAATTAGTACGTATTAATTTGATTTTAATTTTCATACAAAATTATTAGTTTGTGAGATAATAATTTTATTACATGCATGTTTTATATATATGTTCGAGAGTGTAACCTTTCTTTAAATTAAAATATTATGTCATTAACATCAAGTTTCTAAGTTTCTGATTTTAAATTATTAGTTTTTTTTTTTGTATGTTTTGAATTCTATTTTATAGCTCAAAGAAAATATTGAAAATGTACCGTCTAAAATTTATCGTATTATAATATAAATTTTTAATAAAATATTTGGAACAAACGTGCAACACACGATGTTATAAATTAAATATCTATTAATCAAAATGTTATAAAGTCTTTTCACCTCCTAGATTTGTTACAAGCTAAAGTGTAAAGGGAAAGAGTACTCCTAAAGAAATTATACATTGATTTAGGAAGTAATACATTAATTAGCTATTAATTTAATTAATATGTAATTAATAAATTTATAAATAAATTAGATAGAAAAGTCAATTTATAGCAAACTAGATTTTAAATACTTTTTCTGCCATATTAATATTGCTTAATGAATCAGCAACAATAATCTCTCTGAGTATGTGTGTGTAATTTTATATATATATATATATATATTAAAAGTCATTATACTTACTTCAATCTTTCAACCTTCTATTATTTATGATGAAAAAACAAAAGTTACTGCCTTAATTATTCAAATTATTAATGATTTTAAATAAAGCTGAAAAAGAATTCTATGAGTCACTACACCTATTAGTATAAATATATATCTGTCATGCAAGCCATCGATTTCTCATTTGCATCTCAAATTTTTTACATTATCGAAGATTTTAGTTTGTGATTATGAGTTTGATATTATATTTTTCTTTTTATGCTTTGTAACAATTATTTATAGAATCAATTCTTTTTACTTTTTTTCCCGCATATTCATGTTTGAATCGAAGCAATATTCACATGACTTCTGACCGCATTGAGTTGATCATGACGATATTCAACATATGTATCACTTTAGTTTTTATTTTTCATGCATAATAGTTAATTCTTGAGATAAATATATAATATATATAAAGAAAGTCGAATAACATATGTATCATTTAAATTGATTATTTGCAGTACAAACATTGTCTCAAGTATTATGAGGTAAACATGCAACACACATTCCCTAAAACTAGCTATATTAAAAGTGGAAAGGTCCTAAGTCTAAAGTTGGATTACCACTTTACCTCTACACTAAATAAAAATATTATAAAATATGTAATTAATATAATATTAAATAGTTAAAAGTTGAGTCATCATTTTAATATTTTAAAAATAAATTCTTGTCACTAATCTAACTACATTTTTATAATTGAAAGAAATCTTTCATCTCCCTATTGAGCTAAAATACAGATTATTTGAACACAATTTACAACTCAACTGTTTCATATCTCACATTTACTATTTCTTCCTTTTAGCTTCCGGCAGTTATGTGAACTTTTCATGTTCCTTGAGAAATAAAAGTAATATATAGTGCAAGTGCAATGATTTTCTTCACTCCAAGTCACTTTAATCTTTCAATCTTAAGCTTAATATCAAACCATTGTATTATTTTCTTTTGTATGTTAAGAACTTCATCGCTAATACATCGATTAGCACGTTTGAATATATAAATATATAAGGAAAAGATATACTCCTATATTTAAATCCTGTTTGCATGAAGTGTTGACGGTAAAGTTCAAACTTTACTGTTGGTTGTTTAAAAGGAATTAATTTTATATATTAAAATCATCATGTCATTACATGTATGTTTTCGTAGAATTTTAATTACACAGATCTATATAAATTTACATGAAACACGTGCAACACACGTTCTCAAAATCTAGTATGTGTGTGTGAATATATATATATTGTAACACCCCGCAACTAGAAGGAGCTAGAATTAGAAAGAGTCATTTTTGGAAAGAACGAAATTTTTTGAAATTTGACAAAATTAAGTTAAGTATGAGTTTTGGGTCAAATTTAAATAACAATAACTCCTAGTTTAGGATGATTTAGGTGTGCTACAAGATACTGTAGGAAAGAACTTTGAATTATCTTTCCAACGCCGTGAGTTTGCGCAAGTTCGAGTTCGGATGAGGGAGATATGCCCATTTGGAGTTGGGTTGTCTAGATAAGGAAAGTCAAAACCGGATTTTAGAAGGGTACTATGGTCTTTTCACTACCCAATTAAATTATTTCGTTTTTGGTAATTACTTAGGGGTCTAAACTGAATTTGGTCAGTTTACGCACTCAAAGATTTCACGCTAGGGTTTTTAGAGAAAGAACACAAGAGGAGAAAAGAGGAGAAAGAGCCAAAGTTCATTGTTCTTGAGGTTTTGCTTGAGGATTTCGCCAAGGGTTGATCCCTACGAGGTATGTGAGATCACATAGCATTGGGTTAGTTCACCCGCGTGCCAATCATGATTTGATTCAGCGTAATTATGTTCTTGAAAGAAGGGTTTATGAGTTCTTGATGAATATTGTTGAAAGTTTCGTTTGAATCTTGATTGTTGAAGTTTGAGAATTTCTTGAGTTAGATTCATGAAATTAGATGTCGTTTTGAGTAGATTCTTGCATATTTTGATTAAGTATTCGAATCTAAGTGTTTGGGGAAGAACCAAGTGAATCTAGCGGGTTTAGAGTTGAAAAACGAGCAAGAAAAATAAGGGATTTTCTAGGCAGGGGCATGGGGTGCCGCGCCACTAAGAGCGCCCCTTAAGATGTTTTGTAGTTGGGGCCCTGAGGAGCCGCGCCAGCCAGTGTGCCCCAACTTCAGTTATGAAGTTTTGCCCCTGGCACCCCGCTCCACTCAGAGCGCCAGGGATGCCAGGTCTCCTACCCTTTCCCACTTTTTCCGTACTAGTTCCCTTGAAATGTAACTATGTTTCCTGGTTGATTCCTACACTCTAAGGTACATCTAAACAACATGAAATCATCAGTAACATGAGATCATGAGCCTTGAATCCATAATTCAATTCAAGGAAAGTTAAGAGTGAAGTCAAGAAAAGTTCATAGAATTTTTCAAAAGTCTTTTACAAACGTTTTAACTTTGTTTTAAGACTTGAATTTTGAGTTGAGTAAAGAGTAAAGAGTAAGGATTGAAGTTCATTTCTTCAAAAGAGTATATCGGGACTATGTATTCCAAAGAGTAAAATGTTTTCACATTTAAACAAGGAAGGAAACTTTGATTTCCAAAGGAGCCTTTGAGCTAGTTTTCACTAAAGAGTAAATGTTTTCACAATTAAACAAGAGAGGAAACTTTAACTTCCAAGAGGAGACTTTGAGCTAAGTTTTGAGCAATTATCTCAAACCACAGAAAGAAGTATGTTTTTAAACATAAGAGCTAGTATTGGATTTTGTGAGTATAATTGAGCACCGATATTGGGGAGAGTTTAGAACTCCCACCCCCATCAACCATGTAGTCACCATGGGTAGAAAAGGGTCATACTTTTTAGATGATTCCTTAGTGCTTTTGTAGCATAGACTAGTGGATCCACTTAGTAGTCAGGTTCTATACCCTCGACAAGGTATACGACGGCCCTGGCAGCGTGAGGCAAAACGTTGAATCATAAGAATAGCTCTTAAGTGATGGTTGTCAGTTAGAAAAACTCCTACAGAAGTATTTTCTATTCTTATATACACAGATTATTTGTATTTTCATATACAAACAGAGTCAATATTGTGTCTTTGTATACAAACAAAGTTACTATTGTATTTTTCAATACACAGAGATGGTATTCATGTTTTAAAAGCTATTCTTTATATTGCATTTACATTACTGCTTTATATTAAAATGAGTCCAGCTGAGTTGAGACCAGGTTTGTTCTTTCAATTCCTTTCAAGATTATGCCATGTTTAGTATTCCCCTCGCATACTCGTACATTCAATGTACTGATGTCATTTGGCCTGTATCTTTTCATGATGTAGATACAGGTAACCAGGATCAACATCCAGCGCATCGTTGATTCTAGTTGAGCTCCAGACTTGTTGGTGAGCCTCCTTGCTTCTGGAGGATCCCTTTTATTGCTCGTATTTAGTTCATTAAGGTGTCGTGGGTCTTGTCCTGACATCCATAACAGTTTTAGAGGCTTCATAGATAGACAGTCAGATGTTAGTTCTTCAGTCTTTTCATTTTCATTCTAGTATGTTGAGACTTGAGTTGCCACTTTGGCTAGTGATTGTTATTTTAATACTTTCTCAGTTGTTTTTGTGTTTTCAGTTTACGTTTAACAGTACAATCATGTTGAGCTAAGTCTTCCGCTGAGTAAGTAAGCCAGGTCAAGGGTTTGCTTGGGGCCAGGAATGGTTCTCGAGTGCCACTCTCGCCCAAGGTGTAGGCTCGGGGCATAACAAACTTGGTATCAGAGCCCAGAGTTCTAAATTCCTAGGGATTCTATGAAGTCGTGTCTGTAGAGTCCTAGTTATCAGTGTGAAGCGTGCCACATCTATAATTAGGAGGCTGCATCACTTAGAAATGTTCTCACTTCTTTCATACTCATTTCGTGCGATAGAGTTTATCTCTAAAAAGTTTCTTCTAACTTGTGCTTGTGCGTGTCTTTCAGATAATTCCTCCACGAAGAGCTTTCTAAGGTCGTTCGGCTAGAAGAAATGTTGAACCACAGGAACAAGGGGTACCCAATGTACTAGAAGTGCAACCCCAAGAAGATGCACTACTGCCAAATTTCGTGAAGCTATCCGGATGTTGAGCCGTGATGTGACCAACCAAGATGGGCAGCAAAGAGGGAGTCGACAGGAAGTGGTTGACACTTCAAAGATCCGTGAGTTTTTATGCATAAATCCTCCAAGCTTCACAGGTTCAAGTGTTACTGAGGATCCAGAGAATTTTATTGAAGAGCTTCAAAAAGCTTTTGAGATGATGCATGTTGTTGATACTGAGAGGGTGGAACTAGTTGCATACCAAATGAAGAGGGTCGCTAGGATATGGTTCGACCAATGGAAGAAGAACCGAGCTGAGGGAGCACCACCTGTGAGTTGGGTTTGTTTTGAGGAGGCCTTTTTGAGGCGTTTCTTTCCCTGAGAACTGAGAGAGGCTAAGGTACGCGAATTCCTCACTCTTAAGAAAGATTCTTTGAGCGTTCATGTGTACAGTCTAAAGTTCACAGAACTTTCCTGCTATACTCCGGAGATTGGTTGCTTACATGAGGAGCAGGATGAGTTTATTCGTTTCTGAGTTGTCTCACCTGTCAAGCAAGGAAGGCAAGATAGTTATGCTGATAGGGGATATGTACATAGCAAGGCTAATGATCCATGTGCAACAAGTTGAGGAGGAAAAACAGATGGATAGAGAAGAGTTTAAGAATAAGAGGGCTAAGACATCATGGAATGAGTCTGGGCAGAAAAAGTGTAATGTGAACGGTCTTCCTTCCAACAGAAACAAAAGGGACATGATCCATCATCTGCTAGTGCACCTGCACCAAAGAACAAAAGTGAGTACAATAGTAAGAATTTCAGAGCTAAACCTGCCTATTCTCAGGGTAGTATGGCAGAAGGGGGTAGTAAGTCTCCTGCATGTGCTAAGTGTGGTAGGAACCACTCAGGGATGTGTCGTGATGGCTCAACTGGTTGCTTCAAGTGTGGCCAGAATGGGCATTTTATGAGAGAGTGTGAAAAGAACAAGCAGGGTAATGGTAATGGGGGCAATAGAGCCGAATCTTCTTCAGTTGCTCCACCAGACATAGCTGCATCTAGAGGAGCTACTTAAGGGGCAAGCAGAAGAGGAAACCGTCTTTATGTTATCACTAGTCGCCAAGAGCAAGAGGTTTCTCCAGATGTTGTCACTGGTATGATCCTAGTCTTTAACTTTGATGTTTATGCTTTGCTAGATCCAGGAAAGAGTTTATCCTTTGTAACTCGGTATATTGTGATGAATTTTGATATTCTTCCTAAAGAACACAGTGAGCCCTTCAGTGTTTCTACACCTGTTGGTGAGTCTATTATAGCAGAGAGAGTCTATCGTGATTGTACCATTTTCGTCAATCACAAGAGCACCATGACTGATTTAGTTGAGTAAGACATGGTAGATTTTGATGTTATTCTTGGTATGGACTGGGTTCATGCCTGTTATGCCTCAGTTGATTGTAGAACTCGAGTTGTCAAGTTCCAGTTTCCAAATGAGCCAGTCTTAGAGTGGAAAAGTAGTTCAGTAGTGCCCAAGGGTCGTTTCATTTCGTACCTTAAGGCAAGGAAGTTAGTTTTCAAGGGGTGTATCTATTACTTAGTCCGAGTTAATGACTCTAGTGTTGAGATACCTCCTATTCAATCAGTTTCAATAGTAAAAGAGTTTCCAGAAGTCTTTCCAGATAATCTTCTCGGAGTCCCTCCTGAGAGAGAAATATACTTCGGTATAGATATTCTTCCTGATACTCGTTCTATATCTATTCCACCATATAGTATGGCACCAGCAGAGTTGAAAGAGTTAAAAGAGCAGTTGAAAGATATCCTAGAAAAAAGTTTCATTCAACCAAGTGTCTCACCCTAGGGAGCTCCGGTTATATTTGTGAGGAAGAATGATGGTTCCCTTAGGATGTGTATAGATTACCGTTAGTTGAACAAGGTTACCATCAAGAATAAGTATCATCTTCCGAAAATTGATGATCTATTCGATCAACTTCAGGGTGCCACTTGTTTCTCTAAGATAGACCTCAGATCTGGCTTTCATCAGTTAAGAGTAAGGGAATGTGATATTCCGAAAATAGCTTTTTCAGGACCCGTTATGATCATTATGAGTTTCTGGTCATGTCGTTGTTTAACTAATGCACCTGCAGCGTTCATCGACCTTATGAATAGAGTATTCAAGCCTTATTGAGATATGTTTATTATCGTGTTCATTGATGACATTCTAATCTATTCGGGGAATGAGGAAGATCATGCTAGCCATCTCAGAATAGTTTTCCAAACTCTAAAGGATAGGGAGTTGTATGCCAAGTTCTCTAAATGTGAGTTTTGGCTTGAGTCTGTGGCATTCTTAGGCAACATTATTTCTGGTGATGGCATTAGAGTTGACACTCAGAAAATAGAGGCAGTGCAGAATTGGCCTTACCCACATCTCCAACTGATATTAGGTGTTTCTTGGGTTTGACTGGCTATTATAAAAGGTTCGTAGAGGGGTTCTCATCTATTTCTTCCCCTTTGACCAAGCTGACTCAGAAAACAGTGAAGTTCCAATGGTTTGAAGCTTGTGAGAAAAGCTTTTAGGAATTGAAAAAGAGGTTGACTACTACCCCAATATTGACGTTACCGGAAGGTACGCAATGCTTTGTTGTATATTGTGATGCGTCCAGAGTTGGTTTGGGTTGCGTGTTAATGTAGAATGACAAAGTTATAGCTTATGCCTCCAGACAGTTGAAAGTCCATGAGAAGAAATACCCAACCCCATGATCTAGAGTTGGTGCCGTAGTATTTGCTTTGAAAATATGGCGTAACTATCTTTATGGTGTTCATGTAGATTATTCACTAATCACAAAAGTAT
>JAJOOF010011853.1:0-22304 GCA_029582545.1 Solanum lignicaule
AAACGACCCCTAGAGCAGTAAACCCCTAATTTTACCGATTTTCGTGTGCTATAGTCCATGGAATTTTTAGTGATCTAGAATTCCGACCTCATTATTGCCAAAATTATACCTGGATGTCCGTTAAGACCTTATCTATGGAGCCAGTTGGACCTCACGGCCAAAATGGCCCATTTTCAACGTCAAACGAGCTCTAGAGCAGGTAAGCCCCCCATTTTACCGATTTTCGTGTGCTATAGTCCACAGATTATTTGGTCATCCAGAAGTCCGACAATATTTTTGCCAAAATTTTACCTAGGCGTCTGTTAAGACCTTATCTATAGAGACAGTTGGCCCTCACGATCAAAATGGCACATTTTCAAGGTCAAACTAGGCCTAGAGCAGGTAAACCCCCAATTTTACCAAATTTCGTGTGCTATAGTACACGGATTTATTGGTGATCCGGAATTTTGACCCCATTTTTGCCAAAATTTTACCTGGACATCCGTTAAGACCTTATCTATGGAGCCAGTTAGCCCTCACGGCTAAAATGGCCCATTTTCAAGGTTAAACGAGCCTTAGAGCAGGTAAATCCCCATTTTACCGACTTTCGTGTGCTATAGGTCACCATCTTTTTCGTTGATCCAGAATTACGACCTAATTTTTGCCAAATATTTACTTGGAGGTCCGTTAAGACCTTACCTATGGAGCCAGTTGGCCCTCACGGCCAGAATGGCCCATTTTCAAGGTCAAACGAGCCCTAGAGAAGGTAAAACCCCCATTTTACCAATTTTCGTGTGCTATAGTCCACGATTTTTTTGGTGATCCGGAATTCATACCTCATTTTTGCCAAAATTATACTTGAACGTCCGTTAAGACATTATTTAAGGAGCCAATAGGCCATCACGGCCAAAATGGCCCATTTTCAAGGCCAAACGAGCCCTAGAGCAGGTAAACCCCCCATTTTGCCAATTTCGTGTGCTATAGGTCACCATCTTTTTTGGTGATCAAGAATTACGACCTCATTTTGCCAAAATTTTAATTGTATGTACGTTAAGAAGTTACCTATGGAGCCAGTTGGTCCTCACGTCCAGAATTTCCCATTTTCTAGGTCAAACGATGCCTAGAGAAGGTAAACCCCCAATTTTACCAATTTTCGTGTGCTATAGTCCAAGAATTTTTTGGTAATCCGAAATTCGGACCTCATTTTTACCAAAATTATACCTGGACGTCCGTTTAGACCTTATCTATGGAGCCAGTTGGACCTCACGGCCAAAATCCCCCATTTTCAAGGTCAAACGATCCCTAGAGACGGTAAACCCCCCATTTTACCAATTTTTTTGTCCTATAGTCCACGAATTTTTTGGTGTTCCGGAATTTCAACCTCTTTTTTGTCAAAATTCTACCTCGATATCTGTTAAAACCTTATCTATGGAGCTAGTTGGCCCTCACGGATAAAATGGACCATTTTCAAGGTCAAACGAGCCTTAGAGCAGGTAAACCCCCATTTTATCGACTTTCGTGTGCTATAGGTCACCATCTTTTTCGGTGATCTAGAATTTCGACCTAATTTTTGCCAAATATTTACCTGGAGGTCCGTTAAGACTTACATATGGAGCCAGTTGGCCCTCACCGCTAGAATAGCCCATTTTCAAGGTCAAACGAGCCCTAGAGAAGGTAAATCCCCCATTTTACCAATTTTCGTGTGCTATATTCCACGGATTTTTTGGTAATCCAAAATTCGGACCTCATTTTTGCCAAAATTATACCTGGACGTCCGTTAAGACCTTATGTATGGAGACAATTGGCCCTCACGGCCAAAATGGCCGATTTTTAAGGTAAAACGAGCCCTAGAGTAGGCTAACCCCCCATTTTGCCAATTTTCATGTGCTATAGTCCACGGACTTTTTGGTCATCCAGAATTCCGACTACATTTTTGCCAAAATTTTACCTATACGTCCATTCAGACCTTATCTATAGAGCCAGTCGGTCCTCACGGCCAGAATGGCCGATTTTCATGGTCAAATGATGCCTAGAGCAGGTAAACCCCGAATTTCACCAATTTTCGTGTGCTATATTCCATATATTTGTTGGTTATCCAGAATTCCGACCTCATTTTTGCCAAAATTATACATAGACGTCCATTAAGACCTTATCTATGGAGCCAATTAGCCCTCATGGCCAAAATGACCCATTTTCAAGGTCAAACGAGCACTAGAGCAGGTAAACCCCCCCCCCCCCATTTTGCCAATTTCGTGTGCTTTACGTCACCTCCTTTTTTTTGATAAATAATTACGATCTCATTTTTACCAAAATTTTAACTAGATGTCCGTTAAGATGTTACCTATGGATCCAGTTGGCCCTCACGGCCAGAATGTCCTATTTTCAAGGTCAAACGAGCCCTAGAGTTGGAAAACCCCACATTTTACCAATTTTCGTGGGCTATAGCCCACAGATTTTTTGGTGATCAAGAATTTCGACCTCATTTTAGCCAAAATTTTACCTCGACTTCAATTAAGACCTTATCTATGGAGCCAGTTGGCCCTCATGGCTAAAATGGCCCATTTTCAAGGTCAAAAGAGCCTTAGAGCAGGTAAACCCCCCATTTTACCGACTTTCGTGTGCTATAGGTCACCATCTTTTTCGATGATCCAGAATTCCGACTACATTTTTGCCAAATAATTAACTGGAGGTCCTTTAAGACCTTACCGATGGAGCCAGTTGGCCCTCACGGCCAGATTGACCCATTTTCAAGGTCAAACGATCCCTAGAGAAGGTAAACCCCTCATTTTACCAATTTTCGTGTGCTATAGTCCAAGAATTTTTTGGTGATCCGGAATTCCGACCTCATTTTTCCAAAAATTATACCAGGACTTCCGTTAAGACCTTATCTATGGAGCCAATTGGCCCTCACGGCCAAAGTAGCCCATTTTCAAGGTTAAACGAGCCCTAGAGTAGGTTAACCCCCAGTTTGCCGGTTTTCATGTGCTATAGTTCACAGACTTTTTGGTCATCCGGAATTGCGACAACATTTTTGCCAAAATATTACCCGGACGTCCGTTAAAACCTTATATATAGAGCCAGTTTACCCTCACGACCAAAATGTGCCATTTTCAAGGTAAAACAAGCTCTAGAACAGGTAGACCGCCCATTTTGCCGATTTCGTATGCTATAGGTCACCATCTTTTTTGGTGATAAAGAATAAAGACCTCATTTTTGCAAAAAGTTTAACAAGACTTTCGTTAAGACGTTACATATGAAGTCAGTTGGCCCTCATGGCCAGAACGACCCATTTACAAGGTAAAACGAGCCCTAGAGAAGGTAAACCCCCAATTTTACCAATTTTCGTGTACTATAGTGCATAGATTTTTTGGTCATCCGGAATTCCGACCTAATTTTTGCCAAAATTATACCTAGACGTCCGTTAAGAACTTACCTATGGAGCTAGTTGTCCCTCACGGCCAGAATGGCCCATTTTCATGGTCAAACGAGCCCTAGAGAAGGTAAACCCCCCATGTTACCAATTTTTGTGTGCTATACTCCAAAGAATTTTTGGTGATCCGGAATACCCACCTCATTTTTGCAAAAATTATACCAGGACGTCCGTTAAGACCTTATATGTGGAGCCAATTGGCCTTCACGGCAAAAATGACCGATTTTCAATGTCAAACGAGCCCTAGAGTAGGTAAACCCCCCCATTTTGTCAATTTTCATGTGCGATAGTCCATAGATTTTTTGGTCATCCGGAATTCCGACAACATTTTTGCCAAAATTATACCTGGATGTCCGTTAAGACCTTATCTATGGAGCCAATTGGCCCTCATGGCCAAAATGGCCAATTTTCAAGGTTAAACGAGCCCTACAGTATGTAAACCCCCCATTTTATCGATTTTCGTATGCTATAGGTCAACATCTTTTTTAGTGATAAAGAATTTCGACATCATTTTTGCCAAAATGTTACCTCGACGTCCGTGAAGACCTTACCTATGCAGCCAGTCGGCCCTCATGGCTTGAATGGCCCATTTTCAAGGTCAAACAAGCCCTAGAGAAGGTAAACCCCTCATTTTACCAATTTTCGTGTGCTATAGTCCAAGGTTTTTTGGTGATCCGGAATTCCGACCTCGTTTTTGCAAAAATTATACCAGGACGTCCATTAAGACCTTATCTATGGAGCCAATTGTCCCTCACGGCTAAAATGGCCCATTTTCAATGTCAAACAAGCCCTAGAGTAGGTAAACCCCCCATTTTGCCGATTTTCATGTGCTATAGTCAACATATTTTTTGGTCATCCGAAATTCCGACAACATTATTGCCAAAATTTTACATGGACGTCTGTTAAGACCTTACCTATGGAGCTAGTCGGTCCTCACGGCCATAATGGCCCACTTTCAAGGTCAAAAGATCCCTAGATAAGGTAAACCCCCATTTTACCAATTTTCGTATGCTATAGTCCACAAATTTTTTGCTGATCCAGAATTTCGACCTCATTTTAGCCAAAATTATACCTGGACGTCTGTTAAGTCCTTATCTGTGGAGCCAGTTTGCCCTCACGACTAAAATGGCCCATTTTCAAGGTCAAACGAAGCCTAGAGCAGGTAAACCCCCAATTTTACCTATTTTCGTATGCTATAGTCCAAAGATTTTTTGGTGATCTGGAATTTCGACCACATTTTTTGAAAAATTATACCAGGATAACCGTTAAGACCTTATCTATGGAGCCAATTGGCCCTCACGGCCAAAATGGCCTATTTTCAATGTCAAACGAGCCCTAGAGTAGGTAAACCACCCATTTTGCCGATTTTCATGTGCTGTAGTCCACAGATTTTTTGGTCATCCAGAATTTCGACCTCATTTTTGCCAAAATTTTACCTGGACGTCCGTTAAGACCTTATCTATAGAGCCAGTTTGCCTTCACGACCGAAATGGCCCATTTTTAATTTCAAATGAGGCCCAGAGCAGATAAACCCCCAATTTTACCAATTTTCGTGTGCTATAGTCGACAGATTTTTTGTTTATCCAGAATTCCGACGTCATTTTTGCCAAAATTATTCATAGACGTCCGTTAATACCTTATCTATGGATCCAGTTCCCTCTCACGACCAAAATAGCCCATTTTCAAGGTCAAACGAACGCTAGAGCAGGTAAACCCCCATTTTGCCAATTTCGTGTGCTTTAGGTCACCATCTTTTTTGTTAATTAAGAATTACGACCTCATTTTTGCTAAAATTTTAACTCGACGTCCGTTAAAACGTTCCCTATGGAGTCAGTTGGCCCTCACGTCCAGAATGACCTATTTTCAAGGTCAAACGAGCCCTAGAGATGGTAAACCCCCCATTTTACCAATTTTCGTGTGCTATATTCCACGGATTTTTTGGTGATCCGGAATTCGGACCTCATTCTTGCAAAAATTATACCTAGACGTCCTTTAAGACCTTATCTGTGGAGCTAGTTTGCCCTCACGACCAAAATGGCCAATTTTGAAGGTAAAACGAGCCCTAGAGCTGGTAAACCCCCAATTTTACAATTTTCGTGTGCTATAGTCCATAGATTTTTTGGAGATCAAGAATTCTGACCTTATTTTTGCCAAAATTTTACATGCATGTCTGTTAACACCTTACCTATGGAGCCAGTCAGCCCTCAGGGCCAGAATGGCCCATTTTCAAGTTCAAACGATCCCTAGAGAAGGTAAACCCTCAATTTTACCAATTTTCGTGTGCTATAGTCCATTGATTTTTTGGTGATCTAGAATTCCGACCTCATTATTGCCAAAATTATACTTGGACGTCCGTTAAGATCTTATCTATGGATCCAGTTGGACCTCACGGCCAAAATGGCCTATTTTCAAGGTCAAACTAGCCCTAGAGCAGGTAAACCCCCTATTTTACCGATTTTCGTGTGCTATAGGTCACCATCTTTTTTAGTGATAAAGAATTTCGACCTCATTTTTGCCAAAGTTTTATCGGGACATCCGTGATCACCTTACCTATGGAGCCAGTTGGCCCTCACGGATTGAATGTCCCATTTTCAAGGTCAAACAAGCCCTAGAGAAGGTAAACCCCCAATTTTACCAATTTTCGTGTGCTATAGTCCAAGGATATTTTGGTGATTCGAAATTCCGACCTCATTTTTACAAAAATTATACCAGGATGTCCGTTAAGACCTTATATATGGGGCCATTTGGCCCTCACGGCCAAAATGGTCCATTTTCAAGGTCAAACGAGCCCTAGAGCAGGTAAACCCCCCATTTTTTCGATTTTCATGTGCTATAGTCCATAGATTTTTTGGTCATACGGAATTGCGACAACATTTTTGCCAAAATTTTTCCTGGACGTCCGTTAAGACCTTACCTATGGATCTAGTTGGCCCTCACGGCCAGAATGGACCACTTTCAAGGTCAAAAGAGCCCTAGATAAGGTAAACCCCCCATTTTACCAATTTTCGTGTGCTATAGTCCACGGATTTTTTTGTGATCCCGAATTCCGGCCTTATTTTTGCCAAAATTATACCTAGATGTCTGTTAAGTCCTTATCTGTGGAACCAATTTTCCCTAACAACTAAAATAGCCCATTTTCAAGGTCAAACGAGCCTTAGATCAGGTAAACCCCCCATTTTGCCAATTTCGTGTGATATAGGTAACCATTTGTTTTGGTGATAAAGAATTACAACCTCATTTTTGCCAAAATTTTAACTGGACGTCTATTAAGACGTTACCTAAGTTAGCCCTCACGGCCAGAATGACCCATTTTCAAGGTCAAACGATCCCCAGAGAAGGTAAACCCCCCATTTTACCAATTTTTGTGTGCTATAGTCCACAGATTTTTTGGTGATCCGGAATTCGGACCTCATTTTTGCCAAAATTATACCTGAACGTCCGTTAAGACCTTATCTATGTTGCCAATTGGCCCTCACGGCCAAAAAACCCATTTTCATGGTCAAACGAGCCCTAGAGTAGCTAAACCCCTTATTTTGCCGATTTTCATGTGCTATAGTCCACAGATTTTTTAGCCATCCAAAATTCCGACAACATTTTTGCCAAAATTATAGCTGGACGTCCGTTAAGACCTTATCTATGAAGCCAGTTGGACCTCATGGCCAAAATGGCCCATTGTCAAGGTAAAACGAGCCCGAGAGCGGGTAAACCTTCCATTTTACCGATTTTAGTGTGCTATAGTCCACTGGTTTTTTGGTCATCCGAAATTCCGAATCATGTTCAAACGAGGCCTAGAGCAGGTAAACCCCCAATTTTACCAATTTTCGTGTGCTATAGTCCACGGATCATTTTTGGTGTTAAAGAATTACGACCTCATTTTTATAAAAATTATACCTGGACATCCATTAAGACGTTATCTATGGAGCCAGTTGGCGCTCACGGCCAATATGGCCCATTTTCAAGGGAAAACGTGCCCTGGAGTAGGTAAACCCCCCATTTTGTCGATTTTGTGTGCTATAGGTCACCATCATTTCTGGTGATAAAGAATTACGACCTCATTTTTGCCAAAATGTTAACTGGACGTCCGTGAAGACGTTACCTATGGAGACAGTTGTCCCTCAAGGTCAAACGACCCTTAGAGCCGATAAACCCCCATTTTACCGACTTTCGTGTCCTATAGGTCACCATCTTTTTCGGTGATCCCGAATTCCGATCTCATTTTTGCTAATTATTTACCTGAAGGTCCGTTAAAACCTTACCTATGGAGCCAGTTGCCCCTCATTACCAAAATGGCCCATTTTCAAGGTCAAACGAGCCCTAGAGAAGGTAAACCCCCCATTTTACCAATTTTCGTGTGCTATAGTCCACGAATTTTTTGGTGATCCAGAATTCGGACATCTGTTTTACCAAAATTATACTCGGACGTCCGTTAAGATCTTATCTGTGGAGCCAATTGGCCCTCACGGTCAAAATGGCCCATTTTCAAGGTCAAACAATCCCTAGAGTAGATAAACCCCCCATTTTGCCGATTTTCATGTGCTATAGTCCTCAGATTTTTTGGTCATCCAGAATTCCGACAATATTTTTGCCAAAATTTTACCTAGACGTCCGTTAAGCCCTTACCTATGGAGCCAGTTGGCCCGCACGGCCAGAATGACCCATTTTCAAGGTCAAACAAGCCCTAGAGAAGATAAACCCCTCATTTTACCAATTTTCGTGTGCTATAGTCCAAGGATATTTTGGTGATCCAGAATTCCGGCCTCAATTTTGAAAATATTATACCAAGACGTCCGTTAAGACCTTATCTATGGAGCCAATTGGCCCTCACGGCCAAAATGGTCCATTTTCAAGGTCAAACGAGCCCTAGAGCAGGTAAACCCCCCATTTTGTCGATTTTCATGTGCTATAGTGCACATATTTTTTGATCATCCGGAATTGCGACAACATTTTTGCCAAAGTTTTACCTGGACGTCCGTTAAGGCCTCACCTATAGAGCTAGTCGGCCCTCACGGCCAGAATGGACCACTTTTAATGTCAAAAGAGCCCTTGATAATGTAAACCCCCATTTTACCAATTTTCGTGTGCTATAGTCCATAGATTTTTTGGTGATCCGAAATTCTGACCTCATTTTTGCCAAATATACATGGACGTCCATTAAGTCCTTATCTGTGGAGCCAGTTTTCCCTAACGACCAAAATGGCCCATTTTCAAGGTCAAACAAGGCCTAGAGCTGGTAAACACCCAATTTAACCAATTTTTTTGTTCTATAGTCCACGAATTTTTTAGTTATCCAGAATTCCATCCTCATTTTTGACAAAATTATACCTGGACGTTCGTTAAGACCTTATCTATGGAGCCAGTTGGCCGTCACGACCAAACTGGCCCATTTTGAAGGTCAAACGAGCCCTAGAGCAAGTAAACCCCCAATTGTACCGATTACGTGTGCTATAGGTCACTATCTTTTTTGGTGATAAAACATTACGACCTCATTTTTGCTAAAATTTTAATTAGACGTCCGTTAAGACGTTACCTATGGAGCCAGTTGGCCCTCATGGCCATAATGGCCCATTTTCAAGGTCAAACAAGCCCTAGAGAAGGTAAACCCCCCATTTTCAAATTTTCGTGTGCTATAGTCCATGGATTTTTTGGTGATCCGGAAATCCGACCTCATTTTAGCCAAATTTATACCTGGACGTCCATTAAGACCTTATCTATGGAGCCAATTTGCCCTCATGGCCAAAACGGCCCATTTTCGAGGTCAAACGAGCCCTAGAGCTGGTAAACCCCTCATTTTGCTGATTTCATGTGCTATAGGTCACCATCTTTTTTGGTATTAGAGAATTCCGACCTCATTTTTGCCAAAATTTTACCTGGACGTCCGTTAAGACCTTATCTATGGAGCCACTGGGCCCTCACGGCCAGAATTGCCCATTTTCAATGTCAAACGAGCCCTAGAGATGGTAAACCCCCCATTTTACCAATTTTCGTATGCTATAGTCCACGAATATTTTGTTGATCCAGAATTCTGACCTCATTTTTGACAAAACATATATACCTTGACGTCCGTTATGACCTTATCTATGGTGCCAATTGGCCCTCACGGCCAAAATGACCCATTTTCATGGTCAAACGAGCCCTAGAGCAGGTAAACACCCCATTTTACCGATTTTCGTGTGCTATAGTCCACATATTTTTTAGTGATCCAGAATTCTGACCTCATTTTTGCCAAATTTATACCTGGTCATCCGTTAAGACGTTACCTTAGTTAGCCCTCATGGCCAGAATGACCCATTTTCAAGGTCAAACGAGCCCCATAGAAGGTAAACCCCCCATTTTACCAATTTTCGTGTGCTAGTCCACAGATTTTTTGGTGATCCGGAATTCGGACCTCATTTTTGCCAAAATTATACCTGGACGTCCGTTAAGACCTTATCTATGTAGCCATTTGGCCCTCACGGCCAAAAAGACCCATTTTGAAGATCAAACGAGCCCTAGAGTAGCTAAACCCCCTATTTTGCCGATTTTCATGTGCTATAGTCCACAGATTTTTTAGTCATCCGGAATTTCGACATCATTTTTGCCAAAATTATAGCTGGACGTCCGTTAAGACCTTATCTATAAAGCCAGTTGGACCTCTTGGCCAAAATGGCCCATTTTCAAGGTAAAACAAGCCCTAGAGCGGGTAAACCTTCCATTTTACCGATTTTAGTGTGCTATAGTCCACAGATTTTTTGGTCATCCAGAATTCTGAATCATGTTCAAACGAGGCCTAGAGCAGGTAAACCCCCAATTTTACCAATTTTCGTGTGCTATAGTCCACGGATCATTTTTGGTATTAAAGAATTACGACCTCATTTTTATAAAAATTATACCTGGACATCCGTTAAGACGTTATCTATGGAGCCAGTTGGCCCTCACGGCCAAAATGGCCCATTTTCAAGGTAAAACCTGCCCTAGAGCAGGTAAACCCCCCATTTTGTCGATTTTGTGTGCTATAGGTCACCATCATTTCTGGTGATAAAGAATTACCACCTCATTTTTGCCAAAATGTTAACTGGACGTCCGTGAAGACGTTACCTATGGAGACAGTTGTCCCTCAAGGTCAAACGACCCTTAAAGCCGGTAAACCCCCATTTTTTTTGGTGATCTTGAATTTCGACCTCATTTTTGCCAATTATTTACCTGAAGGTCCATTAAGACCTTATATATGGAGCCAGTTGGCCCTCATGGCCAAAATGGCCCATATTCATGGTCAAACGAGCCCTCGAGAAGGTAAACCCCCCATTTTATCAATTTTCGTGTGCTATAGTCGAAGAATTTTTTGGTACTCCGGAATTCGGACATCAATTTTACCAAAATTATACTCGGACGTCCGTTAGGATCTTATCTGTGGAGCCAATTGGCCCTCACGGCCAAAATGGCCAATTTTCAAGGTCAAACTATCCCTAGAGTAGATAAACCCCCCATTTTGCCGATTTTCATGTGCTATAGTCCTCAGATTTTTTGGTCATCCGGAATTCCGACAATATTTTTGCCAAAATTTTACCTAGACGTTCGTTAAGCCCTTACCTATGGAGCCAGTTGGCCCGCACGGCCAGAATGACCCATTTTCAAGGTCAAACAAGCCCTAGAGAAGGTAAACCCCTAATTTTACCAATTTTCGTGTGCTATAGTCCAAAGATGTTTTGGTGATTCGTAATTCCGACCTCAATTTTGCAAAAATTATACTAGGACATCCGTTAAGACCTTATCTATGGAGCCAATTGGCCCTCACAGCCAAAATAGCCCATTTTTAGCGTCAAACGAGCCCTAGAGCAGGTAAACCCCCCATTTTGTCGATTTTCATGTGCAATTGTCCAGAGATTTTTCGGTCATCCGGAATTACGACAACATTTTTGCCAAAATTTTACCTGGACGTCCGTTAAGACCTCACCTATAGAGCTAGTCGGCTCTCACGGCCAGAATGGACCACTTTTAAGGTCAAAAGACCCCTTGATAAGGTAAACCCACATTTTACCAATTTTCGTGTGCTATAATCCATAGATTATTTGGTGATCCGAAATCCTGACCTCATTTTTGCAAAATATACATGGACGTCTGTTAAGTCCTTATCTGTGGAGCCAGAATTTCCTAACGACCAAAATGGCCCATTTTCAAGGTCAAACAAGACCTAGATCAGGTAAACACCCAATTTAACAAATTTTTTTGTTCGATAGTCCACGAGTTTTTTAGTTATCCAGAATTCCATCCTCATTTTTGACAAAATTATACTTGGACGTCCGTTAAGACCTTATCTATGGAGCCAGTTAGCTGTCACGACCAAAATGGCCCATTTTGAAGGTCAAACGAGCCCTAGAGCAAGTAAACCCCCAATTTTGCCGATTACGTGTGCTATAGGTCACTATCTTTTTTGGTGATAAAACATTACAACCTCATTTTTGCCAAAATTTTAATTGGACGTCCTTTAAGATGTTACCTACGGATCCAATTGGCCCATTTTCAAGGTCAAACGAGCCCTAGAGAAGGTAAACCCCCCATTTACCAATTTTCGTGTGCTATAGTCCACAGATTTTTTGGTGATCCGGAAATCCGACCTCATTTTAGCCAAATTTATACCTGGACGTCCGTTAAGACCTTATCTATGGAGCCACTGGGCCCTCACAGCCAGAATTGCCCATTTTCAAGGTCAAACGAGCCCTAGAGAAGGTAAACCCCCCATTTTACCAATTTTCGTGTGCTATAGTCCACGAATTTTTTGGTGATCCGGAATTCTGACCTCATTTTTGCCAAAACATATATACCTTGACGTCCGTTAAGACCTTATCTATGGTGCCAATTGGCCCTCACGGCCAAAATGACCCATTTTCATGGTCAAACGAGCCCTAGAGCAAGTAAACACCCTATTTTACCGATTTTAGTGTGCTATAGTCCACAGATTTTTTAGTGATCCAAAATTCTTACCACATTTTTGCCAAATTTATACCTGGTCGTCCGTTAAGACCTTATCTATGGAGCTAGTTGGCCCTCATTGCCAAAATGTCCCATTTTCAAGGTCAAACGAGCCCTAGAGAAGGTAAACCCCCCATTTTACCAATTTTCGTGTGCTATAGTCCACTGTTTTTTTGGTGATTCGGAATTCGAACTTCATTTTTGTCAAAATGGCCCATTTTCAAGGTCAAACGAGCCCTAGAAAAGGTAAACCCCCCATTTTGCGGATTTTCATGTGCTATAGTCCACAAATTTTTTGTCATCCGGATTTACGACAACATTTTGGTCAAAATTTATCTGGACGCCCGTTAAGACCTTACCTATGGAGCCAGTCGGCCCTCACGGCTAGAATGGCCCATTTTCAATGTCAAACGAGCCCTAGATAAGGTAAACCGTCCATTTTACCAATTTTCGTGTGCAATAGTCGAAGAATTTTTTGGTGATACAGAATTCCGACCTCATTTTTGCCAAAATTATACCTGGACGTCCGTTATGACCTTAACTATGGAGCCAGTTGGACTTCACGGCCAAAAATGGCACTTTTTCAAGGTCAAACGACCCCAAGACCAGGTAAACCCCCCATTTTACCGATTTTAGTCTGTTATAATCCATGGACTTTTTGGTTATTCGGAATTCCGACAACATTTTTGCCAAAATTTTACCTGGACATCCGTTAAGACCTTATCTGTGGAGCCAGTTTGCCCTCACGACCAAAATGGCTAATTTTGAAGGTAAAACGAGCCCTAGAGCAGGTAAACCCCCAATTTTACAATTTTCGTGTGCTATAGTCCACAGATTTTTTGGAGATCAAGAATTTTGACCTCATTTTTGCAAAAATTTTACATGCATGTCCGTTAAGACCTTACCTATAGAGCCAGTCGGCCCTAATGGCCAGAATGGCCCATTTTCAAGTTCAAACGATCCCTAGAGAAGGTAAACCCTCCATTTTACCAATTTTCGTGTGCTATAGTCCATTGATTTTTTGGTGATCCAGAATTCCGACCTCATTTTTACCAAAATTATACTTGGACGTCCGTTAAGATCTTATCTATGGATCCAGTTGAACCTCACGGCCAAAATGGCCTATTTTCAAGGTCAAACTAGCCCTAGAGCAGGTAAACCCCCTATTTTACCGATTTTTGTGTGCTATAGTCCACAGATTTTTTGGTTATCCAGAATTCCGACCTCATTTTTACCAAAATTATACATAGACGTCCGTTAAGACCTTATATATGGAGTCAGTTGGCCCTCACGGCCATAAAGGCCCATTTTCAAGGTCAAACGAGCACTACAGCAGGTAAACTCCCCATTTTGCCAATTTCGTGTGCTTTAGGTCACCATCTTTTTTGTTGATAAAGAATTACGACCTCATTTTTGCCAAAATTTTAATTGGATGTCCGTTAAGACGTTACCTATGGAGCCAGTTGGCCCTCACGACCAGAATGGCCTATTTACAAGGTCAAACTAGCCCTAGAGATTGTAAACCCCACATTTTTCTAATTTTCGTATGCTATAGTCCACAGATTTTTTGGTGATCTGAAATTCGGACCTCAGTTTTCCCAAAATTTACCTGTACTTCAGTTAAGACATTATCTATGGAGCCAGTTGGCCCTCATGGCTAAAATGTCCCATTTTCAAGGTCAAAAGAGCCTTAGAGCAGGTAAAACCCCCATTTTACGGACTTTCGTGTGCTATAGGTCACCATTTTTTTAGGTGATCCAAAATTCCGACCTTATTTTTGCCAAATATTTAACTGGAGGTCCGTTAATACCTTACCTATGGATCCAGTTGGCCCTCACGGCCACATTGACCATTTTAAAGGTCAAACGAGCCCTAGAGAAGGTAAACCCCCTATTTTACCAATTTTTGTGAGCTATAGTCCACGAATTTTTTGGTGATCCGGAATTCGGACATCATTTTTGCCAAAATTATACCTGGACGTCCGTTAAGACCTTCTCTATAGATACAATTGGCCCTCACGGCCAAAATGGCCCATTTTCATGGTCAAACGACCCCTAGAGTAGGTTAACACCCCATTTTGCCGATTTTCATGTGCTATAGTCCACAAACTTTTTGGTCATTCGAAATTCCGACAACATTTCTGCCAAAATCTTACCTGGACGTCCGTTAAGATCTTATCTATAGAGCCACTTTACCCTCACGACCAAAATGTCCCATTTTCAAGATAAAACTAGCCCTAGAGGAGGTAAATCGCCCATTTTGCCATTTTCGTGTGCTATTGATCACCATCTTTTTTAGTGATATAGAATAATGACCTCATTTTTGCCAATATTTTAACAGGACGTCTGTTAAGACCTTACCTATGGAGCCAGTCGACCCTCACGGCCAGAATGGCCCATTTTCAAGGTTAAACGAGCCCTAGAGAAGGTAAAACCCCCATTGTACCAATTTTCGTGTCTTCTAGTCTATGGATTTTTTGGTGATCCGGAATTCCGACCTCATTATTGCAAAAATTATACCTGGACGTCCGTTAAGACTTTTTCTATTGAGCCAGTTGGACCTCACGGCCAAAATGGCCCATTTTCAAGGTCAAACAAGCCCTAGAGCAGGTAAACCCCCCATTTTACCGATTTTCTAGTGCTATAGTCCACAAAATTTTTGATGATCCAAAATTTCGACCTTATTTTTGCCAAAACTATACCTAGACGTCCGTTAAGACCTTATTTATAGGGCCAGTTTGCCCTGACGTCCAAAATGGTCCATTTTCAAGGCCAAATGAGCCCTAGAGTAGGTAAACCCCCATTATATCGATTTTTGTGTGCTATAGTCCATGAATTTTTTGGTGATCCTGAATTCCGACCTCATTTTTACTAATATTTTACCTGGACATCCGTTAAGACCTTATCTATGGAGCCACTTGGCCCTCACGGCCAAAATGGCCTATTTTTAATGTCAAATAAGCCCTAGAGCTGATAAACCCTCATTTGGCCGATTTTCGTGCGTATAGTTCATCTTTTTTGTTGATCTAGAATTCCGACCTCATTTTTGCCAAAATTTTACCTGGATGTCCGTTAAGACCTTATATATGGAGCCAGTCGGCCCTCACGGCCAAAATGGCCAATTTTCAAGGTCAAACGAGCCTTAGAACAGGTAAACCCCCCATTTTACCTATTTTCGTGTGCTATATAGCCCACAGATTTTTTGGTGATACAAAAATCCGACCTTATTTTTGCCAAAACTTTACCAGGACGTCTGTTAAGACCTTTTCTATGGAGCCAGTTGGCCCTCATGACCAAAATGGCCCATTTTCAAGGTCAAACGACCCTTGGAGTAGGTAAACCCCACATTTTTCCGATTTTCGTGTCCTATAAGTCACCATCTTTTTTGGAGATCCAGAATTCTGACCTCATTTTTGCAAATATTTAACCTGAACGTCCGTTAAGACCTTATCAATGGAGCCAATTGGCCCTCACTGCCACAATGGCCCATTTTCAAGGTCAACCGAGTACTAGATGAGGTAAACCCCCCCTCCGTTTTACCAATTTTCGTATGCTATAGTCTACGGATTTTTTGGTGATCCAGAATTTCGACCTCATTTTTGCCAAAAATTTACCTTGACGTCCGTTAAAACCTTATCTATGGAGCCAGTTGGCCCTCACGGCCAAAATGGCGAATTTTCAAAGTCAAACAATCCCTAGAGCAGGTAAACCCCCCATTTTACCGATTTTCTTGTGCTATATTCCACAAAATTTTTGGTGATCCAAAATTCCGACCTTATTTTTGTCAAAACTTTACCTGGACGTCCGTTAAGACCTTATTTATGGGGTCAGTTTGCCCTCACGTCCAAAATGGTCCATTTTCAAGGCCAAATGAGCACTAGAGCAGGTAAACCCCCCATTATATCGATTTTTGTTTGCTATAGTCCACGGATTTTTTGGTGATCCTGAATTTCGACCTCATTTTTACTAGTATATTACCTGGACGTCCTTTAAGACCTTATTATGGAACCACTTGGCCCTCATGGCCAAAATGGCCTATTTTCAATGTCAAATAAGCCCTGGAGCAGATAAACCCCCATTTGGCCGATTTTCGTGTGTATAGTTCATCTTTTTTGGTGATCTAGAATTCCGACCTCATTTTTGCCAAAATTTTACCTGGACGTCCGCTAAGACCTTATCTATGGAGCCAGTCAGCCCTCACGGCCGAAATGGCCAATTTTCAAGGTCAAACGAGCCTTAGAGCAGGTAAACCCCCTATTTTACCTATTTTCGTGTACTATATAGTCCACAGATTTTTTTGGTGATCCAAAATTCCGACCTTATTTTTGCCAAAACCTTACCTGGACGTCTGTTAAGAGCTTTTCTATGGAGCCAGTTGTCCCTCATGACCAAAATGGCCCATTTTCAAGGTCAAACGAGCCCTGGAGTAGGTAAACACCCCATTTTGCCGATTTTCGTGTCCTATAGGTCACCATCTTTTTTGGAGATCTAGAATTCTGACCTCATTTATGCCAATATTTAACCTGGACGTTCGTTAAGACCTTATCTATGGAGCCAGTTGACCCTCACGGCCAGAATGGCCCATTTTCAAGGTCAAATGAGACCTAGATGAGATAAACCCCCAATTTTACCGATTTTAGTGTGCTATAGTCCACAGATATTTTGGTGATACGAAATTTCGACCTCATTTTAACCAAATTTATACCTGGACGTACGTTAAGACCTTATATATGGAGCCAGTTTGCTCTCTCGACCAAAAAGGGCCCATTTTTAAGGATAAACGAGCCCTAGAGCAGGAAAACCCCCCATTTTGCCAATTTTCGTGTGCTATAGGTCACCATCTTTTTTTGGTGATCCAGAATTCTGACCTCATATTTGCCAAAATTTAACCTGGACATCCGTTAAGACCTTACCTGTGGAGCCAATTGGCCCTGACGGCCAGAATGGCCTATTTTGAAAGGTCAAACGAGCCCTAGAGAAGGTAAACCCCCCATTTTACCTATTTTTGTGTGCTATAGTCTACTGATTTTTTGGTGATCCAGAATTGCGACCTAATTTATGCTAAAATTATACCTGGACGTCCAATAAGACCTTATCTATGGAGCCAGTTGGCCAACATGGCAAATATGGCCCATTTTTTAGGTCAAACGAGCCCTAGAGCAGCAAAGCCCCACATTTTACTGATTTTCGTGTGCTATAGTCCACAGATATTTTGCTGATCCAGAATTCCGACCTCATTTCTACCAAAATTTTACATGGACGTCCGTTAAGACCTTACCTTTAGAGCCAGTTGGCCCTCACGGCCAAAATGGCCAATTTTCAAGGTCAAACGATCCTTAGAGCATGTAAACCCCCCATTTTACCGATTTTTGTGCGCTATAGTGCACAGATTTTTTGGTGATCCAAAATTCTGACTTTATTTTCGCAAAAATTTTACCTAGACATCTGATAAGACCTTATCTATGGATATAATTGTCCATCACGGCCAACTTGGCCCATTTTCAACATCAAACGAGCCCTAGAGTAGGTAAACCCCTATTTTGCCGATTTTCGTGTGCTATAGGTCACCATCTTTTTTGGTTATCCATAATTCTGACCTCATTTTTGCCAAAATTTTACTTGGACGTCCGTTAAGACCTTACCTATGGAGCCAGTTGGCACTCACGACCAGAATTGCCCATTTTCAAGGTCAAACGAGACAGAGAGCAGGTAAACCCCCAATTTTACCGATTTTCGTGTGCTATAGTCCACAGATTTTTTGGTGATCCAGAATTACGACCTCATTTTTGCCAAAATTTTACCTGCACATCCGTTAAGACCTTATCTATGGAGCTAGTTGGGCCTCACAGCCAAAATATCTCATTTTCAAGGTCAAACGAGCCCTAGTGCAGATAAACCCCCATTTTGCCGATAATGTGTGCTGTAGGTCACCATTTTTTTTGGTGATAAAGAATTTCGACCTCATTCTTGCCAAAATTTTACGTGAACGTCCGTTAAGACCTTATCTATGGAGCCAGTTGGCCATCACGGCAAAAATGGCCAATCTTCAAGATTAAACGAGCCCTAGAATAGCAAAACCCTCCATTTAACGATTTTCGTGTGCTATAGTCCACAGTTTTTTGGTGATGCAAAATTCTGACCTCATTTTTGCCAAAATTATACCTGGACGTCCGTTAAGACCTTATCTATGGAGCAAGTTGTCCCTCACGGCCAAAATGGCTCATTTTCAACGTCAAATGAGCCCTAGAGTAGGTAAACCCCCTATTTTACCGATTTTCGTGAGCAATAAGTCGCCATCTTTTTTGGTGATACAGAATTCCGACCTCATTTTTGCCAAAATTTTACTTGGACGTTTGTTAAGACCTTACTTAAGTAGCCAATTGGCACTCACGGGTAGAATGACCCATTTTAAAGGTCAAATAAGACTAAGAGCAGGTAAACCCCTCATTTTACTGATTTTCGTGTGCTATAGTACACAAATTTTTTGGTGATCCAAAATTTTGACCTCATTTTTTCCAAAATAAAACCTGAACGTCCGTTAAGACCTTATCTATGGGGCTAATTTGCTCTAACGGCCAAAATGGCCCATTTTCAAGGCCAAATGAGCCCTAGAGCAGGTGAACCCCCCATTTTAACAATTTTCGTGTGCTATAGTTCATAGATTTTTTGGTGATCCAGAATTCCAACATCATTTTTGCCAAAATTATACCTGAACGTCCGTTAAGACCTTATTGATAGAGCCAGTTGGCCCTCACGGCCAGAATGACCCATTTTCAAGGTCAAACGAGCCTTAGAGCAGGTAAACCCCCCATTTTACCTATTTTCGTGTACTATATAGTCCACAGATTTTTTTGGTGATCCAAAATTCCGACCTTATTTTTGCCAAAACCTTACCTGGACGTCTGTTAAGAGCTTTTCTATGGAGCTAGTTGGCCCTCACAGCCAAAATGGCCCATTTTCAAAGTCAAACGAAACCTAGAGTAGGTAAACCCCAATTTTATCGATTTTCGTGTGCTATACTCCACAGATTTTTTGGTAATCCAGAATTCCGACCTCATTTTTTCTGTAATTTTACCTAGACGTCCGTTAAGACCTTATCTATGGAGCCAGTTGTCCCTCACGGCCAAAATGGCCCCTTTTCAAAGTCAAATGAGCCCTAGAGGAGGTAAACACCCATTTGGACAATTTTCGTGTGCTATAGTTCACCATCTTTTTTGGTGATCCAGAATTCCGACCTCATTTTTGCAAAATTTTTAGCTGGCCATCCGTTAAGACCTTACCAATGGAACCAGTTTGTCCTCACGGCCAGAATGACCCATTTTTATGTTTAAACGAGCCCTAGAGTAGGTAAACCATCATTTTTCTGATTTTTGTGTACTATAGGCCACAGGTTTTTTGTGATCCAGAATTCCGACCTTATTTTTGCCAAAATTTTACCTGGACGTACGTTAAAACCTTATCTATGAAGCCAGTTGACCCTCACGGACAAAATGACCCATTTTCAAGGTCAAACGACCCCTACACCAGGTAAATCCTCCATTTTACCGATTTTCATGTGCTAAAGTCCACAGATTTTTTGGTGATCCGAAATTACGACCTAAATTTGCCAAAATCTTACCTGGACGTCCGTTAAGACGTTATCTATGGGGCTAGTTTGCCCACAGGTCCAAAATGTCCCATTTTCAAGGTCAAACGAACCCTAGGGTAGGTAAACCCCCATTTTACCCTTTTTGTGTGCAATAGTCCACGAATTTTTTGGTGATCCAGAATTCCGCCCTCATTTTTGCCAAAATTTTACCTGGACGTCCGTTAAGACCTTATATATGGAGCCAGTTGTCCCTCACTGCTAAAATGGCCCATTTTCAATGTCAAACGACCCCTAGAGTAGCTAAACCCCCCATTTTACGATTTTCGTGTGAGATAGTCCATAGATTTATCGGTGATCCAGAATTCTGACTTTATTTTTGCCAAAATTTTACCTGGACATTTGTAAAGACATTATCTATGGAGCCAGTTCTCCCTGACGGCCAAAATGGCCCATTTTCAAGGTCAAACAACACCTAGAGGAGTTAAAGCCCCTAATTTAGCGATTTTCGTGTACTATAGTCCACATATTTTTTGGTCATCAGAAATTTTGACCTCATTTTTTGCCAAAATTATACTTGGACGTCTATTAAGACCTTACCTATGGAGCCAGTTGGCCCTTACAGCCAGAATTGCCCATTTTCAAGGTCAAACGAGACCTAGAGCAGGTAAACCCCCAATTTTACCAATTTTCGTGTGCTATAGTCCACAGATTTTTTGGTGACCAATAATTCCGAACTAATTTTTGCTAAAATTTTACCTAGACGTCCGTTAAGACCTTATCTATGGGGTCTGTTGACCCTCACGGTTAAAATGGCTCATTTTCAAGGTCAAATGAGCCCTAGAGCAGGTAAACCCCCATTTGGCCGATTTTCGTGTGCTATAGTTCACCATCTTTTACGGTGATCCAGAATTCCGACCTCATTTTTGCCAAAATTTTACCTGGACGTCCGTAAAGACCTTACCTATGGAACAATTTGACCCTCACGGTTAGAATTCCCCATTTTCAAGGTCAAGCGAACCCTAGAGTAGGTAAACCCCCATTTTACCAATTTTTGGGTGCTATAGTGCACAGATTTTTTGGTGATCAAGAATTCCGACCTCATTTTTGCCAAAATTTTTCCTGGACGTCCGTTAAGACCTTATCTATGGAGCCAGTTGGCCCTCACGGCCAAAATGGGCCATTTTCAAGGTCAAACGATCCCTAGATCAGGTAAAACCATTGTTTTACCGATTTTCGTGTGCTATAGTCCATAGTTTTTTGGTGATACGAAATTCCGACCTCATTTTTGCCTAAATTTTACCTGGACGTCCACAGAATTTTTGGTGATCCAGAATTCCGACCACATCTTTGCCAAAATTTTACCTAGATGTCCGTTAAGACATTACCTATGGATCCAGTTGGCCCTCACGGCTAGAATGGCCCATTTTCAAGGTCAAACAACCCCTAGATAAGATAAACCCCCCATTTTACCAATTTTTGTGTGCTATAGTCAATAGATTTTTTGGTTATTCGGAATTCCGACCTCATTTTTGCCAGAATTATACCTGGACGTCCGTCAAGACCTTATCTATGAAGCCAATTGGCCCTCACAACTAAAATGGCCCATTTTCAAGATCAAACGAGCCCTAGAGCAGGTAAACCCCCCATTTTGCCTATTTTTGTGTCTTATAGGTCACCATCTTTTTTGGTGATGCAGAATTTCGACCTCATTTTTGCCAATATTTAACCTGGACGTCCGTTAAGACCTTATCTATGGAGCCAGTTGGCCTTCACAGCCAGAATGTCCCATTTCCAAGGTCAAACAAGACCTAGATGAGGTAAACCCCCCGTTTTACCAATTTTCATTTCCTATAGTTGATGGATTTTTTGGTGATCCAGAATTCCGACATCATTTTTGCCCAAATTTTACCTGGACGTCCGTTAAGACCTTATCTATGGAACCAGTTGGCCCTCACGACCAAAATAGCCTATTTTCAAGGTCAAACGAGCCATAGAGCAGGTAAACCCCCATTTTACTGATTTTCGTATGCTATAATCCATGGATTTTTTGGTGATCCAGAATTCCGAACTCATTTTTGCCAAAATTTTACCTGGACGTCCGTTAAGACCTTATCTATGGGGCAACTTGTCCCTCACGGCCAAAATGGCCCATTTTAAAGGTCAAACGATCCCTAGAGCATGTAAACCCCCCATTTTACCAATTTTTGTGTGCTATAGTCCACAGATATTTTGGTATCCAGAATTTCGACCTCATTTTTTCAAAAATTATACCTGGACCTCAGTTAAGACCTTATCTATGGAGCCAATTGGCCCTCACGGCCAAATAGCCCATCTTTAAGGTCAAACGAGGCCTAGAGCAGGT
>JAJOOF010011854.1:0-14161 GCA_029582545.1 Solanum lignicaule
TCGAAAGGTACTTGAAAAGTTCAAGTACTTAAATTTCAAAAGGGCAAATACTCCAATTGATATGAACCTTGATCTTGCTAAAAATAAATGTGAAAGTCCGTCTCAATTTGATTATGCTAGAATATTGGGAAGTTTGATGTATGCCATGAACTGTACACGACCAGACATAGCCTGCACTATAAGTAAACTTAGTCGATACACAATTACTCCTAATCAAAATCATTGGATGGCAATGAAGAGGGTTTAGGGGTACTTAGATGACACTCAAAACTATGCTTTGCATTACAACAAATATCCAGCAGTTGTTGAAGGATATAGTGATGCATATTAGATTACTGGGTCAACTGAAATGAAATCCACGAGTGGATATGTTTTCACTATTGGTGGTGGAGAAATATCTTGGAAATCATCTAAACAAATATGTATAGCTCACTCTACAATGGAGTCTGAATTCATCGCCTTAGACAAGGCAGGTGAAGAAGTTGAATGGCTCCAAAATTTCTTAGAAGATATTCCATTTTGGCCCAAACCAATGGCCCCTATATGCATACACTGCGATAGTCAAGCTGCAATAGGAAGGGCTCGAAGCGATATGTATAACGGCAAGTCTCGTCACATACGATGGAGACACAACTCTATTAGACAACTACTCTCTAGTGGAATTATCACAATTGACTATGTAAAGTCAAAGGATAATGTGTCAGATCCACTTTCAAAAGGCCTAACTAGAGAGGGAGTTGAGAGATCATCGACGGAAATAGGACTATGGCTGTGAAAAAGTCATCGTGGCAGTAACTCTACCTAGAAGACTGGAGATCCCAAGATCTAGGTTCAAGGAGATCAATCATAGATGACGGTTAAAAATTGTCATAATTTATTTTATGGTCCACTCTGATGAAGAGACAATGTTCAGTAACAAGGATAAAGGCATAAGGACTTTTTAATGGTTTCTAAGTTGGTATATCAAATAGTGTATCTACGGGATAACACATTTAGAAACAACCTATATAAGTGTGAAGTGTAAGCCACTTCAAGGAGAATCCGGTAAGGCCAATTCTCTAAGCACTTATTAACCAAGACATGTTCATGGCTGAAACGAACAAAACAATGAAAACCAAAGACAGTTCAAGGGCTGATTGTGCGACTTATGTTTCCTAGGTATACACCAAAGCTTGACAGTTCAAAGATATCAAATCTACCAATTGACCGATTATATCAGATATATGTTCACTATGGAAAGTTCACAGAGAAACCTACTTATACAGATGTGATTAACCCTTACTTACGAGACACACAAGTTTTTCATGCATATGTTATAACAATAGTCATTCCCCATTCATGTGGGAGATTGTTGGGTTTTAGCAAGGTGTGAATGGGAAATAAGAATGAGAAATTGGGAAATGTGGGGGAACCAATTTCGAGGGAAAACGAAAAGTCGTTTCAAATGAAAAGTATTTGAAAATGAAAGTAATTTTTCTCATATTGGTAGAAGAAAGGAAAAATATTGTCCTTATATTAGGAAACACTTCCTTTAACTATTAAAGAGTTAAGAAGAAGGTGCCCCCTCGCGCCGTCGTCGTCGTTGCTCGACCTCGGCCTCGGCTTGGTCTTCGGCTTTGGCAAATGATATGATTGATTTATAATATTTTTGGACAAATTTATTTAATCAATCTCATTAATTAATTTTCTTTGTCTAATAAATTAATTCATAATGTTAATTAATTAACAAAATTAATTTCACATAACATAATTATTTGAAAATTCGCACATAACGATAAAGTCGTTCTGACGGAACCTATTCCTTCCAAACATACATTATTTTTCCCAAAAGACACAACGTTCTAGAAAGACATGTCTGAACAGATGTGTTCACACCATTGTCTGAACAGACGTGTTCCTTGCTGCAATTGGCTATAAATAGAGAGTTTTTTTCTCGTTTTTCAAACACTAAAATTTTTTCTCTCTTCTGCATACAAATTCTTACAAATAAAATTGTCAATCGACTGAGTCTGTGTGCTCTTGTTGCTATTCTGGCATTCGCTGAAATTAGTGATGTTTGAGGTACCACTACTTCTCTAATAGTTAATTTATTTTATCTTGGGATGAATTAATCTAGAACCTCGGGTACTTGAGGGGATTAAATTTCTTAAAAAATCACAGTGGGTTTTGTGGACTCAGATTATTTATTCTCTATCTGTTTCATCTTTTTCTATTTCTGTTTTTGCTATCCTGAATACATGAGATTAACAAATAGAATTAATTATTGACACAATTGATTTTTTATAGCAATTCTACCACGCGATTCAATTCTCTTAGTTTCTTGTTAAGCAGAAATCTTTCTCCCTTACTTCATTTGATGTGAACTTGATTTCTTAGTTCTTTCTTCCAAAAATGATACTTTTTATATATTTAAAAATAATCTAACTATAGATTCTTAATTTTTCATTTATTGTAACAGAACTTTAACATATTTTCTTATGTGTAGAATGATGTTGGAACAACGAAAGTAACCCTAAAACTGGCTGGAAAGAAGAAACTGCTAGTTAGTACCAAAGTCATTGCAAATACATTTGTTGACTTCGTTATTGTCCCTTCTAAAGGTGTAAAGAACCTTTACACCATTAAACTAAAAAATGTTAATATATTTGATTACTAAGATCTTTTAATGTAAAAGACACTAATATTGTTATACATTTCTATAATAGCTTCCTTTGCCTTGAGATTTTTATTATTAATACTATAGTGAAATATATATTTTTTAAATGTATAATATAACATAACATGAAGAATTAGTTCTAAAAAATATGGTTTTTATAGTAAAATATTGTAAAAAGAGGATGTTTATATTATGGAGAGGCCTAATTATTTTAATATTTCATTATGGATTGAAATAATAGAATGAAGACGAGGGTACTGATCCCTATGGACTTAATCGCAAATACTATGACATGATACATGGATGGAAAGCCGAAAGGAGAGAACTTCAAAATGGAAAATGTGAAATGGTAATATATGTTCCTTTATAATTTTTCCTTTTATCTGAATATCCAGTCTTACTACTTTCCTAAAGTACACTGATATTTATCTATTTATTTATCTATCTATATTTATTGTTTAGAAGGAATGTTTTAGATGTACCTTCGACATGTATAAAAAAAAATTATGTCATACTTGACAATTGGGTTTAGTGATAGTAATTTCCAAGCATATGCTAGTTTAGTTTCACTCATTTTCTCTTTCCTTCTGTCTCTAAACAAAAACAATTAAGGTAGCATTTGTTTTGCATGAATTCAAAATTATTAACATGTTCCTTGTGATTTGAATTTTTTTTTTTTGTTTATATTACGTTTTTATTACTTTTTAATGTAATTTCTATATGGAAATTAAGAAAAATCTTCTTTGAATACAGTTTTACTTCCATGAGAGGAAACACACTATGTGTCGATCTACTGGGGATGTAAGAAGACATATTTTCCAAGGTTATGAAAACTTGAAGGTAGAAGTTCAACAAGAAACCAATGCAATAATAGAGTCAATGGTAAGTTGTTAAATTGCATGGATTTTCTTTGATAATGATAGTTGATTTGGTTATCTTTCAGGAAACCGAATATACTTATTTATGGATTTGAATTATTTGTCAAGATATTAAGAAAAAATAAGGACTTTTGTGTAGTATAGTAGTTACAGATTTTCAGAATTAAGCGATATAAGTAGCTTCTTATTTTTTTAAGGTTTACCCGAGAACTAAATATTGCTCCATTGATAAAAGTATTCTTCTCAAATTGATTAAGCAAACACAAATTAATTTACTACATTCAAAAATTACCTTTATAAATATCACTTCTTACAAAAGAAACATTTCCAATATATTAGGGGTATGAGAATGGTTTAAACCACATTTGATCTTATGTATGTACTCTTGGCTTGAATTATTTCTGCAAGAAATTATTTTCATATCTTGAACTTCACTCTAACCCTTGCTTACACAATGGTAAATGTTATCCTCATGTTAAGGCACCATGAAAATTACAGTATTTTTACTAAGATTTTCTTATTAAATTTTAAGATTGGGGTTGGAGAAAAGAAATCCAAGAAAAGAGAAAGAGAATCTTTAATATTGGAGAGAGAATCTGCAGCAAAGAAACACAAAAGAAATGGACCCCACAATCATGACAAGAGCGAGACTGAAAAATTTCTAAATGATGCGTTGAACAATGTGATGAACTAGGATGACATACACAACAACAAGGTAACTCATTTTAAGGCAACTATTAGATAATAACAGTTATACAAAAATTACACAAACAAAAATAAAATAGATATTCGTGACATAACTTTTGTTGCTATACAAAAATAGTCGCAGTTCATCCTATTTAATGAAGGACATATGTTTAGAATCATCAGCCTTATTTTTGTATTAGTTGTCCATTGTATTTACAAATGTAAGCATCTATGTCTGTTGAAACATTGATAAATTTGACAATATGACTTCCTTCCACAGACGATGGGTTCAATCCATAAAATGAAGTACACGAAATAATGCATAGAAATATCGATGAAAAAGAGATTGTTCCAGACATGCTTAAATATTCTCATTGATGATGAAAATAGTGAATGTTCAAGACAACAAAGAAAAAGTGATTGTAACCTTGCAAATAAAAGGAAGTTGGCTATAAGATTTTCACATTATGAAGATCTCACCCTTAACAAATACATTTGAAAAGCTCACTAGATTTCTTTAACTACTACTCACACATTTATTGTTATTTTTTTTATAACAGATAGAACATCAATATTTCTGTTTAATTTTGAAGTCCAATTGAAATCCTATTTATTGAACAATGGATTAGTTTCATCTTCATATAAACATATAATTCAATGAATTGTTTCTATTTAGTTTCATCTTGATATAAAAAAAATCATTTTAATCGTTTGCATTTCTATTCATGGCTATGTCACCTATAACTCATATTTTTTTGTGAAAAGATTTCTTTAATGTTTCTATTAAAAATACCTATTCTTATTTCTACTTTAAGGCAAGTAAATCTTTTCTTTTCAATAAAAGTAACTAGGGCATCCATTTTTGGCTTAAACAAAAATTTCTATTCAAAGATGTAACACCTCAGACTTTGAAAAAGGGCTAAAGAGGGGTTCGTAGAAGTCACCCATCAGTTTTATGTCTAAGGTCAATTTCAAATAATCATATCCCTGAGAACATAAATAATTAGGTGGATCATTACCTACCAAATTAAAGGTCTTTGAGTCCTCTTTCCAATGCCACCAAGTTTGCTTCATTTCATATTCAGAGTAAAAAGATATGTCTGGTGTAGTGAAGCCTCTTGTTGTAAGGCGCCTCAACCGTTTTTAGAGAGGTAGTTTGGTCTTTTCCCATCCCTTCTAGGGCTAAGAAACATTTTCCCCACCCAATTAGGGTCTAAACAGAGTTAAAACATTTTTCACGTTCTTTAACACTTAGAAGAATTAGAGCAAGGTTCCAAGAGGAGAAAAGCTAGAGTTCAAGAATTCTTCAAGTTTCCATTGATTTCACAAAGAATATTTGTTCTTTCTTAAGGCTATTCATAGTGTTGGACTAGTTTTTCCTCACACACAACTTCTCAATTCAGTCAAAAATTGTCACATCTTAAAGATCCAGTCATAGTTCTTGATATTGAACTCGGTTCTATAACAGTTGAGGTTTTGATTTACTTTGTATTTGAGAATCTTATAATATTGTTTATGCTTCGTATCACATAAACCCTATTGATTTATTAAAGTTTTTTTTTCGAAAGAACTTGTATGAAAGTTTCTCATGTATTGGTTTTGGGTTTGAAAGATAAGTAGAGTTAAGGGAAAATTTCCAAAATCCAAACTAATTTGGGGTCCTAATATAACTTGAGTTCGTCGAGGATTCTGGGGAAGAGCCTGGGGAAGCACACCACGAAGGAGCCAAGGGTGGATTTCAGCTGTTCAGGGCCTAGTGCCCTACGACAGTAGTGCGCCAAGGGTCATTGGGCCGATTATTTTCTTCGTTTCACCCGGCGTGTGCTCCTTTAAGTTGTCGACACATTCCCCTTCTGTGTATTAGCTCCTATAGACTCCATTTACCTTTGAAAGTTAATGCATAACCTAATCAAACGTTTGAGTGCACATTCATAAATAAGGTGAGATCAGAGGAAAGTTAAAAGCATTATTTTCAAAAAGGGTTTAAGGGAACTTAAAGGGTTTTGAATGTTATCATTATTATATTGAAAGAGAGCACTATTTTCAAAAAAGTACAAGACTTCTTTAATTTTATATTTAGATCTTGGACTTGAAATATAAGTCCATAAGCATATGTTCTTAATGCAAGTTTTGAACAGAAACCTTGAAAGGAGAATTAAATGTTTTCATATGTACCGTCAAATAGTTGAGAAAGAGGATAGTTGATATACTGAAATATTTTTCAGAAAAGTAAAGCGATGTGTAAAGAAATAGTCCATTTCTTTGTAAGGGTGAATTCATAATAATTGGTATTTATTATTATTTTGGAGTAGTATCGAGCACCGAATTGGGTAAGAGTCTATTATAACTAAAAAGTCCAAACAAACTACGTAGCAAACATAGGATAGAATAGCATTGATTCTTTGTGTGAATCCTCACTACCTCTGAGAAGTCCTACTAGATAGATCCATAGTTACAATATCATTGTATACCCCGACAAAGTATAGGATAGCCCTTGCAACGTGGGTGAAACATTGTATCATTGCTAGGCTCATAGTAATGGTTCAGTTAGAGAAACTCCCTACAAGTAAAGTATATTATTTTTCATATTGCTTTTATGGCATATTTTATTGTAAAGGTTAAAGGGTTTTCACTTCATATTCATGTATTGATATAGTGTTGAGTTGTTTTTAGTCCCTCCGTTCAGTTATTGTCTTATTCATCCATAGTACATACTCATGCATTCAAATGTACTAATGTCATTCGACCTGCATCTTATTATGATGCAGATATAAGGGTTCAGGATCATCAACAAGCGTTACATTGAGATCACTTTATGCTTCAGATAGCTTTGGTGAGCCTCGTTTCTTTCTAGAGGATTTCACATTTATTTTTATGTTATTGTTGAATTGTTGTGGGTTTTGTCTTGACATCTATCCTAGTATTAGAGGTTTCAAAGAAGTTAGAGTTAAGGAATTTCCCAGTACTTTCTTTCCTTTAAACACTATTTCGCAAAGTATTATTATTATTATTGCAATTAAATATTTTTAGACATTCCAATTGAGTTTATGTTGAGATAAATGTATGTTTTAAGCCTATTTTCACTTGAGTTAGACCTCTTCTAAGTAGTCAACAAGGCCAAGGATTCGCTTGGAGATCATAAATAGTTCTCGAGTGCCGGCCATGTCGAGGGTGTAGGCTCGGGTGTGCTAAACTTCGTATCACAACACAGAGTTCAAGAGTCCTAGGGTGTCTATGAAGTCGTATCTAGTAGAGTCTTTTTTTTTGTGTGAAGCACGTCATATTTATAATTGGGAGGACACAACATTTAGGAACATTTTACTTTCTTCTCACTCTTATTCGTGTGATAGAGTTCAACTCTATAAAAGTTTTCTCTAACTCATGCTTACGCGTGTCTTTTTAGATCATGCCTCCATGAAGAGATGTTCAAAGATGTCCTATTAGGAGGAATGTTAATCCTCAAGGTCAAGAAGCTCCCAATGCACCATAAGTGCAACCCCCTCAGGGAGATGTCACCAATGCGGAATTCAAGAATGTTATCTAGTTGTTGACTAAGGTTGTTGAAAACCAGGCTGGTCAACAAGGAGTGGATCGTCAGGATGTGGCTGATACTTCCAAAATTCGTGAGTTTTTGAGGATGAACCCCTTAGAGTTCACAAGGTCAAAGGTCACTGAGGATCCAGAGAACTTTGTGGAAGAAGTTCAGAAAGTGTTTGAGGTCAAGCGTGTTGTTGATGCAAAGAGTGAGGAGTTAGCCTCATAACAACTCAAAGGTGTTGTGAGGATATGGTATGATCAATGGAAGAAGAACAAGGTAGAGGGTGCACCACCTTTGAGTTGGGCTGTGTTTGAAGATGCTTTCTTGGGGAGTTTCTTTCCGCAGGAGCTAAGGGAAGCAAAAGTAAGAGAGTTTATTAATATAATGAAGGAGTCTATGAGTGTGCAAGAGTAAAGGCTCATGTTCACTCAGTTATCACACTATGCTTTGGAGATAGTGGCTGATATGAGAAGCAGGATGAGTTTGTTTGTGTCTGGGCTCACCCACTTAATGAGTAAGATAGGTAAGGCGGCTATGTTAATATGGGACATGGGCATAGCTAGGCTCATGATTCATGTACATTAGGTTGAGGAAAACAATTTGAAAGACAGGGAAGAGTTCTGCAATAAGAGATCTAAGACAACAAATCATGCATCCCGCCAGGAGAAGACCGGGAATGTAAATTGGTCATCCTTTCAGCAAAGGTCATCTGAGCCTGCTCCATTGTAAGCTAGTGCGCCTGCACCAAAGAAAACGAATGACTGAAAGAACCAAAATTTCAATAATTTTAGAGCTCAGAGTTTTCAGTCGCAGGGCAGTGTGGCACAAGTGTTCACTCGCAACCCATTTTGTGGTAATTGTAGTAAGCTTCAACCGGAAGAATGTCGTGTTGGTACCAATGGACGTTACTAGTTTTGAATGATGGGTCACTTGTTTAGGGAATACCTGATGCGGAACCAGGTAGTGAGGAAACAGGGCTAAAAGTTCTTTGCGACCCCCACCGGGTAGGACTACACCAAAGGGTGCTACTTCAGGAACAACCGGAGGTTCAAATCGTTTGTATGCTATATCAAGTTTCCAGGATTAGGAGAGCTTGCCAGATCTTGCCACTGGTATTCTTAAAGTATTTCTATTGATATATATATATACCTTACTTGATACAAGTGTGATTTTGCCTTTTTTTACTCCTTATGTATCCATGAGGTTTGGTGTTTTTCTTGAACAACTTCTTGAGCCCTTTTAGTGTTTCAACACATGTGGGAGAGTCTATCCTAGATTGAAGAGTGTATCGTGGTTGTACCTTCTCTGTCTTTCAAAAGGACACCATGGCTGCACTAATTGAGCTAGATATGGTGGACTTTGATGTCATTCTAGTTATGGATTAGGTTCATGCTTGTTATGCCTCAGTTGACTGCAGAACTGGAGTAGTCAACTTTCAGTTTCTTAATGAGCAGGTTTTAGAGTGAAGGAGTAGTTCATCAGTGCGTAGATGTAATTTGATTTCATACCTTAAGGCCAGAAAGTTATTTTCTAAGGGGTGTATCTATCACTTAGTTCGATTTAATGACTCAAGATTTGAGACAACGCACATATCCAGTCAGTTCCAGTTTTGAGCGAGTTTTGCAAAGGTATTTCCTGATGATCTTTCTCGAGTACCTCCCGAGAGAGAAATAGACTTTGAAATATATATTATTCTCGATAATCAACCCATTTATTCATGTAGAATGACTCCAGCTGAGTTAAAAGAGTAGTTGAGAGATCTTCTTGATAAGGGTTTCATCCGACCAAAAGTCTAACCTTAGGGCGCTCTGATCTTATTCGTGAGGAAGAAAGATGGTTCCCTTAGGATGTGTATCAATTACCCCTAGTTGAAGAAGGTCACCATAAAGGAGCAACCCAAAACTATATGCATAAAGATCCCTTCCAGAACCTTGACGTCACAGGTAATAAGTTGTGCTAACAAAAGAGTAGAAATCCCAAAAGTTGACCAAAACAAAGTTGTCTAAAAAAGAATAAGACGAGCTTTACATGGTCCATAAGGAGACAAGCATGTCCGTGACGCCAAGTGCTCACTCTCGTCTCCGGTCTTTGCCCCCAATTCACACTAATCCTCTTGAATTCACACATTCATGCTCAACCTATTTAGAAAGGAAGTTGTAGCCAACCATTAAGCCGATCGTGCGCGCTCCAAATCACAAGGCTGAAGCTTATCCTTTCCGAACGACCTCTAAATTCTACCACGCTATCAAGAATAGGATCACAACATCAATATAGTCATACAGACACTAAAATCACATAAAACCGAGATGGAGCAATTTTAGAATCAAACGAGAATTGTGGGATCCATGCTAGATTTTTTAAAATTGACACCATCAAGAGATCCTATAATATGCCTCGAATTTTTGTCCCAAATGTCAACTCAATTCGAGGCCTAAAACAATGGAAACAACAATCAAGCAATAAATTAACAATAAAGCCCAGCTAAGGCAACAACTATAGAACCAAATTTACCTTAAGTGGAGGTTCACCGACTCAATTCAATCAACCCACCACGTATCCTAGAAAATTATAGATGTGTGGGACATCGAGTTACTTCAATCGTAGCTCAGACGAGTGAATCGTATATTCAATTTAAGAACAAAGTTGACTTCATGTCCATATCTTATTTAAATACTGGACACGACTCTTAATCGCGATCACGTAGGACAAGGCTCGCGACCACGGCCTCGTTGGTAAGTTGGCCACCATGAATGCAAAGGCATCTCTAGCAAACACGAAGGCAAGTAGAGTCCAGGTCCCGTGTACACGAACAGGTCCCCTAAATGCAAAGGCTCACAAATATGGACGAGACTCACGTGAACGCGACAGATACTTTCAGTGGTCTTTGTTAGTACGATCCTCAGCCCGTGACTATGAAGACCAAAAATAGTCCGCACCAGCTAATGCATATAAGCTAGTTTGGCAAGTTCCAAATTCTACAACTGGGTGCTCTGAATTCTTTCAGAACCCTATAATTATAAAACATATATGCAACCCTAGCAAATTCTATATCCGACTCAATGGAGAAGTCAATATTCCCAAACAAGGTCATCTCTAGGAAAAAGTGGGTCCCACCCCCAAACTCTGTTTTAAGTTAAAATTCACAAGAAGTCTCAGAATCGGCCCAGAAGCCCCGCGACCAAATGAATAGTCGTTCTAGACCAAACTCAACATTTCAGAGCTAACAACAGTGAAAAAATTCCCATCCGAGCTTGTTTACTCAGAATGTGACTAAAGTCAAACTTAGGCCTTAAGTTAAAACTTAAAACGCTTTCGCATAGACTCATACAGAAGCCTCTAGAGTAGTGTCAGCTATGCTTCTATTCTAAAGTGATTAGGTCAGAGAGCTGATGTAATTGTCAGAATTGGATTTTAAGGTCATCTTCATGAACTTCTGATAAAAAATGACCATTCAAGGTTCAAAAGCTCCAAAATACTAAAACTCACATAAAAACTAAATGATCCACCAGATAACCGAACTATTAGCCTTAGCAAGTCATAAATGACTTGTGGTTACTATAGGAAAGCTTTAAACGATGAACTAGAGGCATAAACATATAAATGACCTCGAGGTCATTACACTTTAGAGTTTTTGTACTATGGCTTTCATATTCCAGGGAGTTAATTCCACAATATTTTTTGATAATTGATTGAGTTTATAAGAACTTGATATGTTATTGTTTTAAAATCTATTTTCCTAGTGTTTATGTAATAATTTTTCTTCTAAAAAATGATTGATGGTTTTGATTGGGGTACGTAATTGGTTATCCACCTGGCGATTAGTGTGGGTCTCACTCATGATGGTCTGAATTGTGACAATCAACCTAAAAATCATACGAGTTTACATGACCAGAAGTTATAGTGTCTCTAATGTGAATATTGTGAAGTAAACACATATGAGATACTTAAAGTTCAACTTTAAAAATTTGATTATTAGTAATCACAAAAATGGACAACAAGTAAATTGTAGCTTGACCTCTAAATTATGTTCACATGAAAAGAGAAATTATGAGAAATTGACATATTATTTACATGTTAAAGTAATAAATAATAATTGACCAGATTTTAATTTTTAAGAATGTCCAAATATGGGGAATACAATTATCATATTTTCAAAAGAGTAAATTCAACATTAATGATCATATTAAAATGTATCATCATCTATATTCAATAATACTTTTCCTCTTCTTGATTTAGTTTTCTATATATATGCCTCAACATTTCATCCCTCAAGTTGAATTTCTTCTTAACTCTAGTTCGGGAGATTTTTGTTGAATAAATTTGATTTCTTTACATCTTCATATATACATGGCTTCCTCAGGTCTTGAAATAAACACTTGTTGCGAAATAGTTCTTTATGTGCCTATAATTAGTAGTGCTCAAATTGCGGTATGTCGTCTTCTAACAAAGTTTAATTTCTCAATCATTTTTATTTGTTATTTGAGAAGCATGAATCATTTGAGAAAAATTTGGGTAAAGTTTTTTGTATTTATTTTTTGGAAAATACAACCGTCCTTATTATAATTTCTAAAAATTGTTCACCAATTATTATGTTTTTGTTAATATTTTTTTACCTGATTGTTTTTTTTATCATTGCTAATCTCTAAAACCTTTTTGTCTGATCAATTTCAGAAAGCAAAAGAAATTATGAAATTTGTGAAAAGACTCGTTATTCCATTTCTTTTATTTAGATAAGTCAAAATTAGAGAATTAATACAAAAGAGAGAAAAAATTTTACCTTTTTTTCTTTATTATATTATTAAAAATCATATGTTTCATTTACAGGTTCTAAAAAATCAACTCTATAACACAAAATTTATACTACCACCCACTCCAATATCAAGTCATCCAATAAAAGTAAGATTTCTACAACTTTATTCCTTATTTTTTTCCCCTGTCTTGTGCTTAAATTTTTTTATGATATTTTTAATTTCTAGTTTTACTAAAAAAATTTAGGGGCATTTAATAATACTTGATGTTGGTGGCGTTTGACTTTTGTCCTCATATAGTTTTTTTTAAAACAAAATATATATATATATATATATATATATATAGGAAAATTTTAAGTTGTGTACTAGATTGGATATACCCTTTTAACTTTGCAAGAAAAGGTCAAACATACCCCTCTATAGATTTTATTTTACTATAAATTTAGGATTTTTTATTTTTAGTTACTTCAGCCGAAAAGGGTATATCTGCTCATTTGTGTAAAGGTAGGGATATACGTAAGCCATTTTTTTAATGAGAGGCATAACAACTTTAATTTGCAAAGTTGAAGGGTATATCATGTATTTTCATCTAAATTTTATATTAATTTGAAGTCGAGAATATTAATTTGCAATCATATTAAAATGGTTCATCCCCTTCTAGATTTATATCATGGAATCAATTGTATACTAATGAAAAATTAAAAGAATCAAATAGATAATAAAATAAACTACTATTTTAATATTTGTGAAGTTTTCTCAAATTGGCCTATTTATATAAATTATTTAAATTAAAATTTAAATATTTAATATTTATAATTTTTGATTTTCTCTTCAATTTTTATAAAAAAAATATTCGTTATGTTTCACATAGTGAGCCAACTATTTAGTATGATAGAACATTAGGCGGAATTTTTTTAAATACTAATTGGTTTGAATTTTCTAGCATTAAATATTGACTAAATTGAGGGAGGTTAATGTTTTTTCATATTCATTTGATAAGAGAAGAAATTTACAGAGTATAAATATGGTCACTTTTTGTTGATGATTGAGAATAATTTATTTGAAGGTCTTCTGATTTTCTGAAACATAATTGTCAAAGTGAGGTGAAGAATTTTAGTGTCTTTTATTACATATGAAAAATAAAAATTATAAGTGTATATATAACTAATTATTGATACAACTAATTTTTTATAGCAATTCTACCCTGCAATTTAAGTCTCTTAGTTTCTTGTTAAGCAAAAATCTTTCTCCCTTACTTCATTTGATGTGAACTTGATTTCTTAGTTCATTTTTTTCAAAACTAATACTTTTTATATATTTTAAACTAATTTAACAATAGATTCTCATTTTTCTTTTATAGTAACAAAACTTTAACATATTTTCTTATTTGCAGAATGATGTTGGAACAATGAAAGTAACCCAAAAACTGACTGGGAAGAAGAAAAGGATAGTTAATAGCAAAGTCATAGCAAATACATTTGCTGACTTCGTTATTGTCCCTTCTAAAGGTGTAGAGAACCTTTACACCATTAAACTAAAAAAGGTTTGTATATTTTATTACGAAGATTTTTTTATGTAAAAGACACGAATATTGTTATACATTTCTATAATATCTTCCTTTGCCTGGATATTTTATTATTTTTTCTATAGTGAA
>JAJOOF010011855.1:0-12505 GCA_029582545.1 Solanum lignicaule
TGCAACTTCTATACTTAGTGATTTCCTAAAAAACTTAAAATAGATTTTGAGTTTGGATCTCTTTAATTTTAAATTTTAATATTATATTATATTTTTTTTAATTAATTTTTATTGGCCCACGGGCCGGCCCTACCTATATTTCTCAAGCCCCACAAATCAGCAGACTTATTCAGGCCGGGCTAAAAAGCCCTTTTTTTAAATGGGCTCCAAAATTTTTAGCCCAGCCCTATTAAATCTCGGGTTAGGCCAGGCCGGCCCAACAGGCCTAGCCCATATTGACGGCTCTAGTAACAAATAACTAATGTGAAGATTAAAATATGTAAAAAAATAATTATCTTTTTCCTTCATATATTAAAAATGACAAATAAAAGGAAAAATTAAAATTTTAAATAACGGACAAATAAAAATAAACCGAGGGAGTATAATAAATAAACCCACTTCAGAATTTCAGACACAAACTTGAAATTGAAGTACAAATGTCTTTAAAATTTAGGCACAAATGCATGAACGGACTTCAAGTACAAATGATTGCATTTCATGGCTGTGTTTGTTAAAACTTGCTTTTAATGTTACTAAACTTATTACTCCCAGTGTCCCTAATTACTTGTTCATTTTTCCTTTTATTGTTGTTCCTAATTACTTGTCCATTTTGACAAATCAAAAAAGGACAATTTTTTTTACCTATTATACTCTCAATTAAATGATTGATTACTTTGAAAAATGTAGAACTTTTCATCCACTTCATAATTAATAGGGGCAAAATGGTAAACTTGTTAGTCATTAATTGTTTTCTTAATAGGTGTGTCAATTCAAAAGTGGACAACTAATTAGGGACAGAGAGAGTAAATTACATGAACTGCGATTATAGTTTAAATTGGCGTCCTAAAATCGGTTATTCTCGTAAAAAGGGACATAAAACTAAAATCAAATTTATAAAAAGATACAAAATCAAATCTTGCTAAAATTTGAAACTTCAGACGCAAATTATGCAATTTGGTTATGTTTGTAACAAGTTACTTTTAAAGTTACTAAACTTATAAAGATTATATGCATTGCGGCTATAACTTAAATTGGTTGGGCTAGTGGGATAGAAATGGGCCACAGCCCACAACTGTTGGTGTAATACTCGTGGATAGAGCTCAGCTTAATGGACTCTGTGACAACACTTTCAATTCAATATGGGATCTTGTATCCTGCTTAGGCTCGATAATTTTTTCTTCTTTTTTTTTCTTCGGGGAAAACTATCTTATTAGATATATATTCATAACATATATGTTAATTTTATCTATATTTTTAAAACATTACGTATGTTACCACTAATTAAGAATTTTCTATCATATATTGAGGAAGATACACTTAGATACATATATTTTTCCTACCAAATACACTAAAATAGGGAGAGAGGCGAGCGAGAGAGGCGAGCGAGATAGGGAGGGAGATAATCATGTAACCCAGATACATGCGAATCACACTAGATACATATATTTGTATGTATTTGGTGTGCTTTGCATGTATCTGGGATACCAAGTACATGTGAGAGTGGCGGGCAGATGGGAGGGAGGCGAGCGAGATTCGTATATGTATCCACTTGGATACAATGTATCTCGAACAAATTTTACCTAATTTTGACCCCATGTATCATGAGATACATGTATTTGAACGCACCAAAATTTGGTAAGATTCGTAATATTGCAAACTAAAATATATCTAAATAATTAGCTCCTAAACTAGTGAGATTTATGTAAGTTTCCTTGTTCTTCTTTTTTCGGAGAATTTATATTACAATCGCTATATTATATTATTGATTTGCAACTATATTTCTTATATCAGATCATTATTTAAGTTTTTAGTTTTCTTCTTCGTTTTTATTATCTTTTGATTTTGACTTTAATTGTGTCAAGACTTAGCTATATCATTAGCAGAACTAGCTTCGCGGGATAACTTGTCTCATCGCTAAGTTATAAATAGTGGAATAAATAATCTCAAAACAGTCTAATACCTTCAACCAATCGCAAGATAAAATAGTCCTGCATTTTATCACTGAAACCATTATACCTTATACCTTATCGTTCACACCAAATGACTCCTAAGGGTTGATTACACTACACATCTTTGTACTATGACATGATTTTCTAAAGACAAATACCTTTTTATACAATAGAAAACACACATAAATAAAACTTAATATGAAAGATAATTTTAAAGTGAAATAATAACTAAAAACTAAAATATAAAAGTTACATTTACATTAAAAAACCGTTACACTTCTCAGTTTTCACCGGATGTTCTCACCATGAAAATATCTCATTGAAAGTGAAAGCCAACAAACCACAATTATATTCTAAAAAAGAAAAATAAAACCATAACTTCTTTGACTTGTACATGTCACAATTTCCTCGTTCAAGCAACTTTCCATTCATCCTACCAGACACAAAAGGGAAATATCATTTCCGGTTAAATTTAAGTTATATACGCTGATAACATATTCAGTGTAATTAAGTTTATCGCACCAAGTCTGACGTACTACTAGCACTAATTAAAAACAAATTAAATAACTAGACAATAGATGATGAATTACCCAAAAGAAATTGTTTAATAACCATAAGCAATAGAGTTATCGTTATTATATCGTTAGTACATAAAATTTAAAAGTTCGACTTAGCAGAATGTTGACTTAAACTTTTGTTTTATTTGATAAATTTGAGTGTCAAAAACGCGGAGAGAGAGACGTTTCAATTGACCAAATATGATTTTGTAGCTTCAATTCTAATTAAACACGTTTTTGTGAATGTTCCAAAAAAGAAGATTCTAATACTTGTACGTGTTCATTTTTGTAAGGTTTACCTAAGCCCTGGGAGTTTTTGTATTATTACTTTGTCTTTTTAATTAGTTCCGCAGTTTTATATTACTTGATTTCTATTGACTCGACATATTATTTACATGTTATTTCCTCCGTTTCATTTTAGTTGCTATGTTGAGATTTTTGAGAGTTAATTTAACTAATTTTTAATAAATTAATAAAATTGTAGATATTCAAAAACTACACCGAGGTCCAACGATAATATAATTGCAACTTTGAAACTCAAAAAAAGGGTATAGTTTAGGTGTGTTTTTGACATTTATCTCATATAAATATGATGAAAAATACATTGCAAAATGTTAGACAAAATGCATGTCGTTTGACACTCAAAAAGAAAATTATGACAACTAAAAAAGAATGGAGAGAGTAATTATTTAATATTTAGGTATAAAAGAAAATATAAGAAAAAGTTTCTTGATTCATAAATTGAATGAGTAAATTAAAATAATTATTTTTAGAATATAGACAAAGTAATATGAAATGAAAAAGTATTACTTGCTTGAAGAGAAGCTTAACGATTAACGATAACAGGGAAGAAAATACGACAAGTAATAAATTGATAAGATAATTACACAGGATTTGCCAATTGTTATTGGATGACTTTTTTCTTAAACAATGACAATGAAGTCAATTCAATTACTTTTCGTTTCATTTATTTCTCCAAGATTTCGCTAACGGCGCGAAAAAATAAAAATCTAGTATTTGAGATTTGAAAATTTTATCATATATATAATATAATTTTTTATTGAGTGAGTTTGAGTGAATATTCTGACTGTCTTTTGGTTTAACGCGGGGAGTTAGCGTACCGAAAGAGGTGAATTTTCAGAGTTTTTCATAATTAATCTTTTTTTCTATAATTTTCATTACAAATCATTAATAAAAATTCAAAAATAATTTTAATTTGTATTTATATCATAATACAACTCCAATTTTCAAACATCATTTTTAACTTAAAAAGAGTAATTCAACTTTTATAAGTTTTATATCAAAACACTCTCTTAAACTTCAAAAACTAACTCATGATAAATGTCTAAAATTACATAAATAGACTACCCATATACCGACGATTATTTGAAACTTTATTAGGTTTTAAATCCAATATATTCAACTATAAAAATTAATTCATGAAATAATGATTATTCAAGATATATATAAAGACGATAAACGCATTCCCTCAATCACTATCGGACTCTAATAAGTAATACTCTCCATTTTTTCTTCTCATCATAACCATTACAAATACGCAAACAATAAAACAAAGGCTAAAAGGAAAAGTATATATCGTAGTGAAACTAATGATAGAATCGAATAGCGAATTCAGTTGCGGTTAAATTAAACATGCAACATTTTCTATATTAATCGACAAGATAATGCAAATGATCATCACGACAACTAATAAGTTAATTTGATGAGTTTGTTGATATTATCTTATTTAATTAGTGGCAACCACACGCTAAATTAGTGATGCTGCGTGGCATTAAGTTGTTGATATATGTGATTTGATGAAGTTTAGTTAGGTTAGATATGAGTATTAAAAAATATATAAGATAAATAAATCCAAATAATCATGCAAATATTTTTTCAAGTTCAACTACAAAAATATCAAGGTATAGTCATGTTATTAAATCAAAATAAACTAGATGCTGAGTCACATGCATATTTATGTTGATGAGCTTGTACATCAACACACAATTATATACGTTTTGAGTGATCTTTTGTTCGAGCTCTGAAAATGAAGGAATTTCAAGTAGAGATTGAGCTAGTTCTTTTTTCTTTATTGAATTTTATGTGACGCAAATCTGAATTAGTCGGATCAGCAAAAGTACAATAGAATTAAGTGGGAGATTAGGGGAGTTAAAAAATGTTGTTGAGGATAATATATCGTTTGTCCTTAAATTACCTACCAGACTAAAAAGCTCTTAATATTTTATTTATTTAATTATTTATTGACATGCATGAACCTAAGATTTAATTAATTGAACAAAAGCTCCAATAGTAGAACGCATTTATTCCAATTTTTGCAAGATTAACACATAAAGTAGGAAAATGCAGATCCATTGGTGAATGGTGATTTGTATTTTTATTAGTGAAGGTAACTATCGATTTGAATATTGGTCAAATCAAGAGTTTATTTGCTTGATATCCAAGCTTACTTCCTTTTCTTTTTCTTTTCCTTTTTTTTATTGGTTTTCGTCGAATGTCAGCATTTACATTGGAACTCGATTAAATTTGAATTTGCAATGAGGGTTGTCTATAGTGACTTTGTACTCAATAAGACTAAAAATCTGAGAACTCTAATAAATAATATAAGAGTACTTAATTACCACTCCATCAACATCTTTGTTGGTATACAAATTAAGTACTTACTAATTTCCTGAAAGTACGATGCTTACTTTTTTTTCTTTTCTAATATAACAATTTGGTATTCAAAATTTACTTGTTCAACTAATTTAGATTTCGTCACATACAAAGCTCATTAAAGAGGGAATCACTTCCTACCACGTATTTCTCATATTTTTAGACTTGACTCAAAATTTTTAACTAAGAACAGATAAATCTCATTCAATCTTATACCGCACCCTTGAAGTAATGTTTACCTAACATTTTCAACCAAACTTTTAATAGTCAAAATATTCCTATTAGGATGGATATGCGCAAGATTAAGCTACGTACATACACAATCTTTTGTTTAATTAATTATATGAAAGATCTATCATTAACTTCTATCTGAAATCTTCTAGATACATGGGATCTATATTAGTCATAGTTAGTCTTTTTATATGTTTCCAGAGATAATGTAATTGTTGACTATATTTACTTACTTTTAGCAATTAATTATGCCTTGAAAATCCACTAATGATCTTTAGTGTGTGTACGTATGAATATATATAGAAGGAAAAATTACACGGCACAACAAATATAGCTCCTATATATATATATATATATATTTAAATAGTAGTATTTTAAAAATTGCGATGCATATAGTGAGAATCTAAATTTATTAGCAAATACACCTTATAATATGCTTGTCTTCTTGCTTGAAGGTTAAAATACAAATGTATCTTGTAAAATAGAGTTATATACATGTAGTTTGTTGTGAAGGTTGAAATGATTTCTAAAAATGATGCAAGTATATTTCATAAAATATAAGTGTCATACAGTAAAAATACAGTGACATGCATAAATAATGTATTTCACTTATGCGCCAATACAATATATTCCTCTACAATTTGAAATAAATTATTATTATGTTATGTAAATACATAAATTATGACTATGTTTTGTAATTAATGCCGTAACTATTGTGTCTAAGAAAATACTTCTTAATGGAAAAGTTATTAAATATTTATGAATATTTTATTATGAATCCAATTATAATTATAGTATTTACTTGAGATCATTATATAAACTTTAAATTCTGAATCATATGTAGTTGTAGCTCAAAAAATCTTATCTATTGATATCACTTGAACCTAAGGGACAACATAAGTGTACTTCTGAGTTATCTACTTATCTTGAAGTAGAAAAAAACAAAGGGAAACAATTCATATTGTATGATTTGATCTCTAGTTATCTAGATAAATAACGAGCTCAAACTTCAACCAAGAGCAACATTAATATTTTTGTATTATTGATGCAAACAAATAATACTATATTGATTTTTAAAAAATATACACATAAAATATTTAGTTTTATAAAAAAAAAAACCAAATTCACGTGCTTCATATTTTACCTATAAATTCGATCGTTTTGAAGTGACACTATTATAGTCATATCTTACTCTCTTATAGACTTATACATGAATTATTGTTGGCACTAGGCAGTAAGTCAGATTGATGTAGTACAAACTTTTTTAAGGAACAACATGTACTATGGTACATTGAACATGATAAAAATAGTTCTGTAATAGCTGGAGGTCAACAAATAAAATATCATAGTGCACCAAAGTCTATCTAATGTGGTGAATGGAGAAATTAAATGGACAATCATAGTAGTTCTATATAACAATCATCCTCATAAATATAATAGCATTTTATTGTAGTAGTCATGTTTGTTTTTCTATGAAATCGATTTTTCATGTTATATTACGTTATATATTTTTTTTATAACAATAATTCACTATGACAATTAAAAATACGAAATAATCAACTCTATAACAGAAAGATTTAACTGTATAGTACAATACTGAATCAAAAGTAAAAGAACAAGAAGTACAACTGAACTCTCTTTTACTTGGGTCCCTTGTGCTTCTTAAAATGGCTTTCATTTCCAAATAATCTTATCTTTCGTACCTTGATAAATTCCATCATATAATTGTTGTGCATCAATACAAATACCTTCAAATGAATTTCACATGCATCATGTAGTTTATCTTCACACTTGTCCCTATACCCTAGCATGTAGCAAGTTGCAATATCAATGTCCTACCTATGCATTACGATATGATAGAAGATTTTTTTCTTTTTTTATTCACGAGGTCTAAAAACAACTAATGATCTCAAAAATTTCGTTAAAAATGTTTAAGTGTGTTCAAGATATAATATGATTTAACGACAACCTTTAGAGCTATAGCTAATGTAAGATGTAGGATTTTTACTAAGGGATTCAAAGTGTTTGAGATTAGAACTTGGAACGCCAAGATTATTTTTTATGTGACATGATAACATGTCACATCAGAAATAGTATATAATAAATATTTTTATTGTCAAAGATAAACTTCTCTATAAAAGCATTGCTATAATAATGTGCACAACAATATGGAGTCTTTTCTGAAAAAGGAAAAAAAAAAATCTTATCTTTCGTACCCCAATTCATCATATAATTGTTGTGCAAGTTATCTCAATTCCCATGGTACACACTTGTCCCTAAAACCTAGCAAGTTGATATATCAAGAACCTATAAATTGTGTGCATTACATATATGATATAGGGTCCTTTTATTCTCCCACTACTTAAAGTAACATTTGACTTCTATGGATAAATAATATGATTTTTCGATAAAGAATATTCAACTAATCACTCTTTAGATGCGGTAATTTTACCTCCGAAGATATAGCTCACTTTTAATGTTTCAAATTTGAACGACAAACTCTTGAATAGGGGCTGAGCTAATGAATTAGTTACGGATTTTGCTCAATTCAATAACTTTAGTTAAAACTCTGAATTTATAGTAAGAAATTTATTAAATGTATAAATTATTAATTTAAAATTTAATAACTTAAAAGAATTATAATTATAACTCATAAACTTTAAATTCTGGCTCTGTGTTTGGTATTGAAAAGGTTATAAGTGCTCAACCCTTTGTATGTTACTCCCTTAGATTCCTTTTCAGTGTCTTTCTAACCTTTTAAAAATAAACTAAAATAAGTGACATTTAAAAAAATAATCAAGAATACACTATTAAATTCTTCTTTTTCCAACTTACCTTGTTGTGTGAACAACTTTCTAAAAGGTCTTTCAACTACTCTTTACATATTCAAGGAGTAGGAGATTATATATTTTCTCAAGACAAAGAGAAATGGTATAATGTAGTACTCAAATGACCCCTTTAATTAATATGATTAACTAAACTTTTTAATGGTGTGTCACACCCTAAAAAGGCACTTGAATACTCCCAACATGATATCACAAATAATAATTTGTATACAAGATAGAATCTTTTTAGTGTTTAGTCCCATCAATATTGAAGAGGGGAAGCAATTGCATGTTCAAATTTGTTGCAATTTGTGGCTGAGGGCATAAAACATAAAGTATTTTTCTTGTGGACAAGTGTAATTTAGAGGTGCAACCAAGTGTTCCCAATATGACTAGAAAAGCATAAATTGGATATTCTCTTCTTGCAATTTTTTTTTTTTTTTTGATAATGTTAACTTAATCCTAATTAATTAACACTTTAATTCACTCCACCAAAAAGTTCCATTAATAATTTAGCATATACATAGAAGTGGAAAAGGGTTGAAAATTTTATTATTATTTTAATTTAGACCCAACATATCATGATATCTCATGCCTATTCCTACTTTTTAATGCATCATTCATTATGCAAACAAAACAAAATGTTTATATGCCGTCGTTATAATGTTCATTTACATTTGTTTTTAATAAAATAAAGTACATATACTTTCATCACTTTTGCAATTATTTTATAATTTCCCCATTTGCTTCTCCTATTTTTCTTTTAGGAAGTCTCAAAATAGTAAATCTATAAAGTGTTGAAATATTTGCTTTTAATTATTTAATATTAAACTTTAAATTGTGTAGGTCAAGGACTTTAAGTTCATTGAATTGTTGAGCATGAGCAAACATATTACATTCCAATTCAATTATATCGCTTACTTTCACTTTTTAATTGGTTCAAAAGGAAAAGATCCTTAATTTATCCTTCATGACTCTCTTGTGTGTTTAAAATTATAATTTTTTTTTTAAAAAAAATAACATGTTCCAATTCAAGGAAAAGATCCTCGCTCTTAACAAAAGGAACATAAGGAACAACGAGTTCTCTCTTACCTCGTCAGGTGAGTATGTCTTCCATTAATTAGTCTTGACCACATCTTCCCCTAGTGGAGTTCAGTGTGTGATTCATATTCTAATCCATCTCAATACCATAATACTATGAGATTCAAAAATCCTCTTTATATTCCTAAATTTCATGTCTACCCTATCCAATTATAGAGTGGTGGTGGGGGTGTGAATCCTTAGATATTTTAGAATTAAAAAATTTATGACAATATATTGATTTTATAAAATAATGTCAATTAATATTCCTATGTTTGTTTGAATTAGAAAAAATGTTGGGAAAGACTCATTCAAAGTCAGCTAGTACATTGGGTAAAACCCAACATGTGTGGGTCAAATACCTACCAATAAATTATGGGGCCCAAGACACTTAACCGACAAACAGAAGACCTGTCTATAAAAGCCCACTTAGGCCCACCAAAAGATGGTAAGTTTCATTTTCATGCTATTTATAACTCTAAACTTTGTATATTCATCGTCAATTTAATTAAAGAGCCATTATTTTGTCACCATGCATTTATTTGTTTGTATTTTTATTTTTATTTTTTTGAATGAGTTATATTCCATTATAGTCCAACCTCTTGGCATTTGGCAAATGGCAATACCAACAACTTGCACAAAATTGTTTTGAAATTTGCAACCTTCAACTTACTTTCCACTCCAAAAAAATCAATTCTATATAAGAATTTTGTCTATTATAAGTCAACTTCAAAATGAATCTGTTAGGTAAAAAGAATGGTGTGACATGTGGCACGCTAATGCGATTCGATGTATTTAGTGCCTCCTCAAATAGTTTAAAAATGAATGTGCAATACGACAGAAAACCTTATTTACTAATAAAAAATTAGCTCAAGCCGCGAAACAATACCCTTTAAATGAGTTGGGGAAGGGGTGGTGGTTTTGTATAGTAACAACTAAGGTTGTGAATCGGTCGTCTATATATGTCTTAATAGTGTTTGGCTCCCTATCTAATTTTTGGGTAAATTCTACCAACATACCATCAATTTTTTTTTTTTTGAAGATTCTTGTTGAACCTTTCCACCTAAGTTATATCGATTTGCAAGTGATTATACAAGAGAAAATCAAAATCTTAATGAGATCATTAGTCGCTACAAGGCTCACGTGGTAGCTAAAGAGTAAAGACTATAACCAACAATAGGATATAAACTATGTTGAAACATTTAGCATCAAGAGTGATTAGGTGTGTTTTGTTTGATAAGGAAAAGAAACTTACGATTGACTCTCAAAAGGTTGAGGAACAACTAAAAAAATTAGGTTAAAACTAGATTTATGCAAACTCGTCTATCAAAACATAACGTGAAGCTGACTACAACAACTCAAAAAGGTTATTAAAGATAATTGATCACACTCAAAGGCTCGAGGAACGATTCAAAAAATTAGGTTAACACTAGATAACATGCAAACTCACCAATCAAAACATAACGTGAGACTGACTACAACATATCGAGAGGTTATAAAATTTTCGAATTTTAAGAGAGTGGACTAACGTACGTATGAAATAGGAATAAGTAGGAAATCCAAATGTCAAGTTGTGATAATATGGGGGTGTCCACGTAAGACACTCTCTATTCTAGACATGTCATGACGTGGCCAACTTGATATGTTCCTTTCTTTTTGGGAATTGCCGTCTGTTAGTTTTCTTTTTCTTTATATAATATTCTACCATAACAATCATTTTGCTTCCAATTATTTTCATTTCATTTCACACTTTATTTTAGTCTTTTCACCAAAATAATAATTAATAATAATAAAGAAGAAAAAAAGAAAGAAAAAAGTGTCTAATTTATTACTCGTGCCTTGCATGTAGAGGACCAGCAATGTGTTTCTCTACAATAAGATTATTCATTTAACCTAATTAGTAATTATTGTTTTTAGTCTTTAAAAATTAAAACTACGTGCTTTTAAGAAACTTCTTTCGACCATTGTACACGATTTGCCTTTCCACTATTAGACTCTTATGACCAAATCCTAATTCTAGAAAAATTAGGAGTTGACATAAGGTATTTTATATGTTTTATATTTTATTAGTGATGGATAAAAAGATTGATCAACACTGAAATAAAGATTTTTTCCATCACAAATTAATTAAAAGTTTGTGTTATGAAACATGTCGCTTATTTCGTAGTGAATCAACTCAGTGAGAAAATGTATGATGGAAAATAAATTCTCACTGAAATATGTACCGCGAAGTTTACTGATTTGTTCGTGTGAAAATACTACTATTATTTCTTTTCTCTCATATTCAATCAAAATTTTGTGGAAATAGCTACTGACCATTTTGTAGTGAAAAAATTTAATGGGAAAATAGTGACTTTTTTTTTTTGTGTTGAGACTATTGAGCTTCATCTAGATAAGATAAATACAAGATTTAAATCTAACAAAAAGAGTTTATTAAATATTTGACGAAAATCAAAACTATTAATTTTTGACTAGTTTAAAGGATTAAATTTGTTCAAAGCATACTTTACAAATTATTTTAAACTTACCTCCAAACATAAGGGACCATTTTTTGTCATTTTAAACTAGTGGAAGAGTGCCACCAGATAGGGATATAACGTCGATGCTAGTATGGGGGAAGGGGTTATGTATTCCGACTCTAATCAATAGCCCATTTCATGCATTTCTTTCCCTTTTTTAATTGATCATAACATATTTTTCATCATTTCTTGAACTTTACTATACCCATTTAAAATATTCGTGACAATTTTATATTGGTTTGTCATGATAAATGAACGTCAAGTCTAAGTCAATCACAAAAAATAGTAAGTATTGTTAAGACCATATAGAAAGAGTCCAAATGACTTAGCTCCCAGCCCCACGTACGTCCAGAACTGCCAATTGGAGGTTAAACAATATAACATGAGGATCTAATGTTACAGTAGCGGACAAAGTACGAAAATATCTATTTTGATACTTCTATTTATAAAAAAAAATAGCCAAGGTTTACAAGTTCTAAGCCATCTAGAGTTAACCTCATCAGATATATGAGTCTGAAGTTGAAATTTTTTAAAGTGTCATGTTTGAAGTTGAGCTCCGCCGTGCCAAAGCTTATCACATCTAAAGTTTGGAGAAAGATCAAATGTAGATCCGAAGAAGAAGAAGAAGAAGA
>JAJOOF010011856.1:0-12012 GCA_029582545.1 Solanum lignicaule
ATACATTGCACCAAGTATTCCCTAAGAGTTGCTTGAGGAAAGGAGTTAAGATAAAGAGGAAGGTAATGTATTGTATGCATTAAATGTGCCTAAAATGTTATAAGTGGCTCTATGTGCTATTATGAATGGTTTCCGTGTGTATGATGATGTATGTGGTTTATATTGTGCCTATGTACTAAATGCTCTTGAAGTTTCTCTAAAAAGGCATGATGCATAGTTTCCAACTAAATGTCCTTTTAAAAGCATGTTTTGCATGGTTATCATACTTAGTGCATTCTCGTACTAACACCATTCTTCTTCATCATTTACACCAAGTGTAGGTGGTGGTGGCTAAAGGGCCTTTCCTAGAACTGATGAGCTTGGCTTACTATTCCCAAGTTCGGGTGTGTTCTTAAAGATTCAAGGACCTTTATGTTTAAGAGTTTCCTTAAGTTCTATGTACTAGATAGTAGTTTCTTTGGTATTGTAAGGGTTGTCTCCCTCTTGTGTTGTAGTCATGTTTTAAGATGGCTACCTTGAGACGTAGTATTCCGATTTTGTATTAAACATTTAAATGAGGTGACTTGTTATTCCTTGTGTTATATAATGAATTTTTTTTAAATTTTCCGCTATTTTTCTATGAGAAATGCTATGACGAATGCTAAGGGCTTGTATAAGACCTCTGAGAGGTCGAATACGGCGGTAACGACTAGGGGGTGTTCTCGGGTCGTTACATTAAATGTTGGGAATTTGCATAAATTGGCTTGCTAAATTCACAGCATGAGTGATATCAGTTTTTGTGAGTGTCAAGTACTGAAGACTACCTGCTATCATTCTCTATAAGGAGGCATTTACAGGATTTCTCATAGCTTCATGTAACCCATTATTTTGAACTAAAGGAGTGGCTACAACCTTTGCCAATGACATTTTGTTACGACTCAAGCCTACACCCCGGACGTAACACAACGTACAAGACTCCGAAGAGCCTCATAAAAGCCTCATAACATTATAACATAAGACATGAGAAAATGGTACGAAATATAAAAACTTTTATTCATACAATCGAAGTCTTAATTTAAAAACAGCGGAAGTCCAACTTTGTCTCACATGGCCATCTAATACAACTTTGTATAAACAATAGGGTCACAACCCTTCATCATAGTCCGAAACATAAAATGACATGAAAGAAACTACTAAATACTCTCATATGTCCTCAAATCTTGAGGACTCGCCACAAGATAGGAGAATAGTCAATCCAAGCTTGAATCCAAAGAAATCACCTTAAGATTTGAAATCAACACTTTTTAAAAATGTAGAAGAAATATGGGTTAGCACAAATATGTACAAAGTATGATAGCCATGCAAAAATCATGCTAAAAAGGACATTTTGGTTGAAAACCATGCTTTAAAGAAGTTTGAGAATCATCATGCACTTTTAGTATAAACACATAAGACATAAGAATATACATCATGTATATCATTATAACATAGTAGGACCATCATCTTAAGTAACTCTAAGTTATACTTGTGCAATGTAGGAATGACATCCCATTATACCACACATACTAAGTACCACTTTGAGGCCACCATAACATACTTACCATGAAACATAATTCACCAAAACACCTAGAATTACTACAATTTAGGCATCAATAAGAACATAATTCAAGTAATTAAACAACTACAAGAACAATTGCATAGTATTCATCTTACTACCCACATCACATAGTCACAAATTAAGGTTATGGGGAATTCATGGATTCATGGTAGGTTTTATCTTAAAATCACCATAAAACAACAATTCATTCATAAAATATGATAATTAAATCACTGAAAATGTTTTTAGAAAGAATCCATGACTTAGAATGAAAACCCTAGGTTTTGGAGAATTTGTTTCTTCGAAATTGAAAGTTTGAGGGCTTCATGGATGAAAACATTCCATGAATCAAGACTACCATACCTTAGATGAAGAAATCCAAGCAAAATCGTGCGTGAAAGCCCCCTTCTTCATGCTCTAACTTGACCATCTTCAATGTAGTTTCTAGAAGACAATTTTGGGGCTAAAGGTGGTTATGATTTGGGTGGTTGTGATTTATGAAGTGTAAGGGTTAATTAATAGTTTAAAAACCCTTATATCGGTCTAGATAATCAATATAAAATGACCCTACATTAAACTAACTTAATTAGGAATTACCTAAACTACCCCCACCTTGGCCGAGACTAGGCAGAAACACAAGACCCCTCCACGATCCCTACCTACGGGGAATGGATGGACCCATGGAGCATACTGGTCAAGTGTAGGTCTAGGGATGGATCTTGAAAACTTAGGGGAAGTCAGGCCATGACTCACAACCCTCACCTACGAGGCATGGGTCCATGATCGAATAACGCTATCAAAGACACTTAATCTAGTTCTAAGAGTCAACATTCGTTAGTCAGTATATAACCCAACTAAATGAGTTGGGGTCGAATCCCACAAGGAGTGGTACGTGTTTAAGATTTAATAGAAAAGTACGAATGTGCTCAAGTCAATCATAGGAATAGACATTTACGATTAACAACATAATGCAAATCAGGGGGTTGACACAAATGTCAAATAACAAGGGGTTTTTTTGGTTTAAACTATCAGCCACAACAACAACAAATAATACGAAGATGACAATAATGAGACGGGTTCTTGGGATGTGATTGGATTATAGGCTAAGGTAGACAAATGGGTAATTGCAACTGTTAGAAAATAGCTGTAAATTAGTGAATAAGCTAGACTTTAGTGGGGATAAACTTTCTCTCAAATAATTTACCCCGAATCAAGTCGGTTTCTCTCGAACACCAACAAGCATGCAAATAAGAACAACCAACACTTTAGTCCATTCACTCTCTCGAGCTGAACTCATGAAAACCGAATACCCACAGACCATCAATTCAGTAATCTTGGTTTTAAAACCTCTCTCTTGAGCAAGCCAAATACACGAAGATAGAACTGCATTTGCAACTACAATTCTTTAAATTGAACCACAATTACTGATTGAAATCACTTCTAAACATTATTTAAACTAACAATTAGCAAGACCCACAAGCTAAATCAACCTATAATCACATAATCACACCCCAAGAATTGGGGTTTTAGCTAGACATCATAAAAAGATAAAAATCGTTACCAAATTGAGTTTCTATCAACTGGGTACGATTAATTTCGTCTTTACAAAGGTCCAAATTGAAGAATCTCAAAGACCCACTTCCAATTTCTCAAAAATGGTAATCTTCAAAGCTAAGAAAACTTGTCTCTCAGTTCAGAACTCTCAAAATTCAAAAATATGATACTTGATAATAATAAAAAGCTCTAAACTTAATGTTTGAAAATGTATTTATAGTCGCCAAAAATATGCTACGAAGGACCATTCGGCGCAGTAAGTCGGGCTCACCGATCAGCTCGGCGATCCTCCCTTTGACCCATTCCATCACCTTCTTGCTTTGGCCTTTACCATCCTCAAGGTCTGTAAGTTTAGGCGATCTAACTGCATCGCGGAACCACTAGGTGATCCACCGACTGCTCCTTTCTCTAGACAACTTGATTTTTTCCTTTAGGGCTTGGCACACTGGAACTTTAGGCGGTCAAGAAGCCACTCGGCGAGTCGCCAAATGGACTTGGCGATCACTAGGCTCTCTTTTCTTCCTTCTTTCTACTCGCTTCGTTCATTTTTGCAAATTAGTATCCTTGCTTTGTTCCTCAATTCAAATACCTTGAATTCAAGGAGTTTACATCAGTTATTGGCATAAAATAAGCATTTGAGGACACTAAATATATCCAAATAAATCCCTAAATGAGTCCAAATTTTAGGGCAACCTTGGGGAGTCTTGGGGGTTAGGCTTTGGGGTCCTCCTCAAGGATCCTTGGTTGGTCCTTGGGGGGTTGTACCTTGACGTTTAAACCCTAAACCCCTCAACCTAAGTTCGGGAAACCATTTTACCACATCATACCACACATCAAACGCAAAAACTCCCATGTAGTGATCTAGTTTCACCTACTAGTCTTCCGAGTTGTAACATTATCTCCCCCTTGGGAACATTCGTATTTGAATGACATTTCTAAACACTTCTCAGAATTAAAGACTCAAGACTAGCAGCCCATCATGCATGAAACATCATAACAATGCACAAAACAAGGAGGAAACATCAATTCCATCTCAATATACTCAATGCAACACAAGGAAGTAGGAACTACATCTAACAACCCAAAATGCATGAAAACTTCAACATTTCTCATATCTTTGGAGGAATTACCTTCTCTAACTCAAAGCATGCTCCTCATAACATCATGAAGCAAATTATGCAATTACTCTGAAAAGCACATTTAAGCATGTTCAACAATTCATCTCATGAAGCATATAGACAACTCATACTAAATGCACATCAATCATAAAAAAATCATAAAAACTCATTTTCTCATTACACATGAATTCATCAAGAACACGCATAACATAAGGAGATCATGGAAACACATAAATCGCACATGACTCCAAAACATGAAACAAGCCACAAGGAACTCTTTATGTTAAGCTTGAATAGGAATAGAAGAAATAGATAAGGATATTGAAACTCTCAACAACCTTGCCTTCTAAGCATACTATCTCCCCCTTGGGAGTAAACCCATACTAAGGCTAACATGAAAATCTAGCAAATAGCAGACGGACCTTAATAAAACATTTACAACTATAAGAAACTATCAACATACCGATGCCTTCATCCGAAAGGGCTCCTTTGTCCTCTCTAGACTAGAGAGCATAGAAACGACCATGATTTGGATGAATGGGAACCGTGCCATTAAGAGAAGTTTGTTTGGCCTCCCTTCCTTTGGCCATGAGTGTAGGGAAATCTTTCACTTGAGGATCACTCTTTCCACAACCATAACACCCATTTGTACCGGCTAGGCACTTCCAATGGTGCTTTTTTCCACAATTGGTGCAAGTAGGTTTAGGAAATGGAGACCCACTACCTTTCTCTTGGTTAACCCTAGGAGTGCTTAAAGAATATTGGTTGGGAGATCTCTTTTTGAACCTTGGTTGACCTTGTTCATCGGACCTAGTTCTTTTCATCTCCCTATTCTTTCTTGATTTTTGACTCCTCCATTTGTTGGGCAAACACCATAAGCCTAGAGATATTCATGTCCTCCTGGAGAATTACCATAGGCATTCTTCCTCAACTAGGTCAGACATACCTGTCTCAAATCTACTCATCTCATCTTTTGGCTCCGCTACCATAGATGGAGCATACTTAGACAAAAGGGTAAATTTCAAAGCATACTCTTGGATACTCATGCTACCTTGCCTAAGGTTTATGAATTCCTCTACCATAGCCTCCCTCAACTTACGAGGAAAGAGCCTATCAATGAATGTTTTCTTAAACGCCTCCCAATCAATAGGACCCGCTCCTACCGGCCTATTTCTCTTCCATTGAGTAAACCAAACTTAGGCAACATCCTTCAATTGATAAGCGGCTAGTTCCACTTTTCTACGAAAGTCACCCCCATAGTATCAACTATCTTATACACCTCATCCATAAATTCTTGGGGATCCTCTTCCACCTTGGAACCAAGAAAAACCAGAGGGTTCATCCTAACAAAATCACTCAACCTAGAAGCCGTAGTACTTACATTAGGGTTCACATGAGTCCCACCATCCCTATTGGCTTGGGCCATCATAGCTTGGGGTTGATTAGTCATGACTTGAGACATCATTAAAAGAGCCGACTAACTTCCTCATCCGACATAGCCGGAGGGTTAATTGGAGCTTGATTTCTTTGAGGAGCTTGATTACCTTGAGGAACTCCTTCATTGACATTGTTCTCCTCCATTCTCATCGCGTTAGCCCTTTGTGTATTCATATCCTGAAGATACAAAAGACAGATTGAGAGATGGACTTTATAGAGTTAAACTCTATGGCACGACTCAAGAGTAATGAAGAAGTGTAGTTTCCTAACATCTCATAGCCTCTCATTCATAAATGTGGCACACTTCACACTCATGAACAAGACTCTACTAGACGTGGCTTATGAGAAATCATCCTAAAGCCATCCCAACATCTTGTGCTTTGATACTATATTTGTTACGACCCAAGCCTACACCCCAGACATAACACAACGTACAAGACTCCAAAGAGCCTCATAACATTCAAAACATAAGACATAAGAAAATGGTACGGAATATAAAAACTTTTATCCAAACAATCGAAGTCTTATTTAAAAACAACGAAAGTCTAACTTTGTCTCACATGGCCATCTTATAGAACTTTGAATCAACAATAGGGTCACAACCCTTCAACATAGTTTGAAACGTAAAATGACAATGAAAGAAACTACTAAAGACTCTCATATGTCCTCGATTCTTGAGGACTCACCACAAGCTAGGAGTATTGGAACCTACACTTTGTAAAAATGTAGAAGAAATATGGGTTAGCACAAATATGTACTAAGTATGATAGCCATGCAAAAATCATGCTAAAAAGGACATTTTGGTTGAAAACCATGCATTTAACAAGTTTGAGAATCATCATGCACCTTTAGTATAAACACATAAGAGATAAGCATATTCATTATGTATATCATTATAATATAGTAGGACCATCATCTTAAGTAACCCTAAGTTATACTTGTGCAATGTAGGAATGACATTCCATAATACCACACATACTAAGTACCACTTTGAGGCCACCATAACATACTTACCATTCTTCATTCTTATCTTTAGTTAATGGTCATAGATAAGGGACATTCACGTTTAATAAGTCATGACAAGGAAAGCAACTCATAATAACAATCCAAGTTAAGCATTCATCTTTACAATAAGCCTTTAAGTCAACATTCTCATTAGCATCATTATGAGCACATTCATTTCATTAGACATTATGACATTCGAGAAACACACCATAGCCACTCTCAAAGCCTACTCATGCAATGCATGGATGGCATCCCATACTACTACTCACACTTCATAGAACCTCTTGAGTAGCCCTAACACATAACTCACATGATGGGAATAAGCCCTAACCGACATAGACCATGTGAGCAAATCATGGAATCCGGTATCTGTCCCGCACTGTAAAGGGTTGGTCTACTTGCCTATGGTAGAATCAGTAAGTTAGCTTAGGTGGATCCACTAACTATAACCTATGTGGGCACATAGTTATGGCATAATGAAGGTGTTCATAGAAACCCGACCTAACATGTGGAGAGCTTCCACCCTACAATATCCACTCGGTGCTAAGAATTAAATTCCCATAGAGTAGTTCATTCTCTTTTTAACATTATTGTACATGAGAGGGATGCCATTGGCCTACCAACCCAAGGTACATTATTACTCACATTAAAGGGCTACCATTAGGTCTACCGATTCAAGGTACATTATTAGGATAACTCATTAATCCTCATAAAAGGGCTACGATTAGGTCTACCGATTCAAGGTTCATCATTATAGTAGTTCATAGACTCATCATGAAAGGGCTACCAATAGGTCTACCGATTCAAGACAAAGCCTAGAATACTCTATAAGTCATTTCTGAGAGGGATGCCACTTGGCCTACCGATTCAAAGTTCATTAAGTCAAGACAGTTTAGTTACACAAGAAGAGGATGCCCTAAGCCTACCAATTCAAAGTGTATCATTACATTGAAGAAACCTTTCACATCATGTCATCATCATTCACAAGTGTATAATTATTAGGATTAAAGGGCTACCGACCCAAGGTACATTATTACACACATTAAAGGGCTACCATTAGGTCTACCGATTCAAGGTACATTATTAGGATAACTCATTAATCCTCATAAAAGGGCTACGATTAGGTCTACCGATTCAACGTTCATCATTATAGTAGTTCATAGATTCATCATGAAAGGGCTACCATTAGGTCTACCGATTCAAGACAAAGCCTAGAATACTCTATTAGTCATTTATGAGAGGGATGCCACTTGGCCTACCGATTCAAAGTTCATTAAGTCAAGATAGTTTAGTTACACAAGAAGAGGATGCCCTAAGCCTACCAATTCAAAGTGTATCATTACATTGAAGAAACCTTTCACATCATGTCATCATCATTCACAAGTGTATAATTATTAGGATTAAAGGGCTACCGACCCAAGGCACATTATTACACACATTAAAGGGCTACCATTTGGTCTACCGATTCAAGGTACATTATAGGATAACTCATTAATCCTTATAAAAGGGCTACCATTAGGTCTACCGAGTCAAGGTTCATCATTATAGTAGTTCATAGATTCATCATGAAAGGGCTACCATTAGGTCTACCGATTCAAGACAAAGCCTAGAATACTCTATTAGTCATTTATGAGAGGGATGCCACTTGGCCTACCTATTCAAAGTTCATTAAGTCAAGATAGTTTAGTTACACAAGAAAAGGATGCCCTAAGCCTACCAATTCAAAGTGTATCATTACATTGAAAAAACCTTTCACATTATGTCATCATCATTCACAAGTGTATAATTAAGAATAACCTTTCAACAATATCACAATTGTACTATAGTCATAATCACATTACTTTCATTGAAATCACAAAGCATGTACAAAAGCATCATGATTATACAACAATCTTCATAATTTTCCCTTCAAGTACCACAAAACATAATTCACCAACACACCTAGAATTAGTATAATTTATGCATGAATAATTACATAATTCAAGTAATTAAACTACTACAAGAACAATTGCATAGTATTCATCTTACTACCCACATCACATAGTCACAAATTAAGGTTATGGGGAATTCATGGATTCATGGTAGATTTTATCTTAAAATCACCATAAAACAACAATTCATTCATAATATATGATAATTAAATCATTGAAAACGTTTTTAGGAAGAATCCATGACTTAGAATGAAAATCCTAGGTTTTGGAGAATTTGTGTCTTTGCAATTGAATGTTTGAGGGTTTCATGGATGAAAGCATTCCATGAATCAAGACTACTATACCTTAGATTAAGAAATCCAACAAAAATTGTGAGAGAAAGCCCCCTTCTTCAAGCTCTAACTTGACCTTCTTCAATGGAGTTTTTGGGAGAAAACTTTGGGGTAAAGGTGGTTATGATTTGGGTAGTTGTGATTTATGAAGTGTAAGGGTTATTTAATATCTTAAAAAAACCCTTATATCGGTCTAGATAATCAATATAAAATGACCCTACATTAAACTAACTGTCACGACCCAGGGGTACCCCTTAGACGTAACATGGCGTACTTGACCCCGAAGGGGTCGCATACAAGCCCTTAGCAAAATTATAACATAAGATCATAGAAAGTACGGGAAAATTTAAAACTTCTTTAAGACTTTACAATCGAAAACATTTTCATAAGCAAGCGGAAGTCTTTACTAACTCTTTGTCTCAGACCATCTATTAAAACTTTTGAATAAAATGCGTGGGACGTAGCCCATACAATGTCTAAAACATAAAGAAATGAAATAAAGGAAACATAAGGGGTTTGCCCTCGAAGCTATAAGGACTCACCAATTCTTCAACTCTTCTTGCACCTTAGCAACCTAGCCTCTAAAGCAACTCAATCTCCGAAACCCTACATTTGGTTAGAATGTAGGCAATATGCATTAGTACAAAATGTACCAAGTATGAAAGCTAACACAACAACATAAGAGTATCTAAAAGTGGTAAGTCAACATAAGACATAATCATAAGAGATAATAACATAGTCATAACATAATCTCCAACATAAGCATCATATAATCATAAGCCAACATAAGACATAATAATTGAGCATAGGAGATAAGCCATATTCGTATAAACATAATTGACTCTTAGTCATCTATACCATAATAGCACCATTCTCAAGTAACCTCAAAAGCATACAAGTGCAAAGCATGAATAGCATCCCATAATACCACCCAAGCCAAGTACCCCTTTTTAGTCATCTTAATCATAGTCTATATACATGGTCAACTCTTAAGCTTCTTTACCATAAGGGTATCATGCTCCTAAGTAACCTCAAGGCACACTTGTGAAATGCATGAAAGGCACCCCATAATACCATTCACACTAAGTATCACCTCGAAGTCAACATAGTCATATTTACCTCCCTTAGTCTCACTCTTTAGCTTACTTCATATAGACAAGGGAACTTCCATCCTTAGTCAAACATATTATGGAAGGCAACTATAACACAACCCTATCTTAAAATACATCACTCATAAGAGCTCTTTCTTGAATGGCCCTAAGTCATACTTGTGCAATGCACTAATAACACCCCATAATACTAGTCATGCTAAGTACTACTATTAGGTCCTCATACTAATACTTCTTGCTTTGGAACCTAGTTCCTCTCTTTAACTTTAGAACACTATGAGGTACCCTCTTAAGCACATCTTAGTTCATTATTAGATTGAACCCAATGAGATACTACTTTTAGCATGTCTAGGTTCATCATCTAGATGGACACTATGAGATACTACTTTAAGCATGTCTAAGTCCATTCATACTCTTGAACACTAAGAGGTACTTCATTAAGTAAGTCTTAGTTCAATTATGCTTTAGAACACTATGAGATGCTTCTTCAAGCATGTCTAAGTTCATTGGATATGAAGATTTCTACTAGAAACCTTAACTCAACTATGTGAAGGCTTCCATCTCATGAGACCTCTCTTTGGGAAGATCCACACTATACTACGTAAGAGTTCCCCTTTTAACTTGGATAGGTCTCACATCAACTAGGTGTGGTTCTCCTTTCTACTTGAAGCCCAGACCCTATCTTGTGTGACACTCCATCTCATCTTTAATATCCACTCGGAGCCAAGCATACACCCCAAGATTTACTTGTTAAGCCTTGCTTAACACTCATATCTCACGGAAGGATGTCCTTGACAACCAATCCATGTTCATGTGATTCTATCACTTCATACTTTCAAGCATTCATAAGGTAGATTAGGTGAGTATATGCCTTTCACCACAATTCCACCTACTAGCCTTCTATTCATGACATTGACTCTACTCTCAAAGCCCTAGTGATTCAACATTCATGACTACAAGTCTTAATCTCAAAGATTTACTTCATTATATCATCATTCATATCTAGATTACAAGACATTCAAATAATAAGTCTCATCTTAAGCAATTCTAATTACACTCCTCAATACTAGGTGATTCTTAGTCATAATTCATCATAAAGGCTCAATTCCATCTTTACAAGTCAAGACCCATCATATTCAATAAAGTCTACTGCAATTCATAATTACATATTCCTAACCTTGAACAAATACTACTCATGTCATTGATTTAAGAGTCACTTATGAACCTTAAATTTGACCTCTAATGGCATAAACCCACAAATATCATATTCATCACTTTAGACTAGGGTTTACCACGGAATCACATAAATTCATCATAATATCACTAAAAAAAAGCTAAATCAATGATATTTAGGTCTTATCCACTAGATTGGAATCATACCCACAATGTAAAAAGAACCCTAATTAGAATTGGGTTTTTGATCTACAATTGAGGTATTACTAAGGGGGCTATATGGGTGGAAGAACCCATAGATGATAAGCTAAAAATATATTAATCAATGCCCTAGCACAAGCCTTTAACAATGGAACCTTTGATCTTGACCTTAGCTTCAAGCCCTGGCTTCTTCTTCAATGGAGGTCTTTCTAGAGAGAAAAATATTTGAAAGAGGAGTGATTTGGGGTTTTGATTCTAAATGACTTAGTTGGGGTGTTTAATGACTTAAAAGACTATATATATATATATATATATATATATATATATGTATAAAACCCATATAAAATGACCCCCATATAAAACTAACTAAATAGGAATTTACATAAATGACCCTAACTTGGCAGCCCCCGTCCAGGGACCATGCCCACTTGGATGGTCCATCAAGGGCACCACGGCCCGTGGTGGTGCCCGTGGTCCCTTGACCAGTGACCCTTCCTAGCTTGGAAAGTTCCCTTCAGGCTAAGGGAAGTCCACAAGACCTCCCACGGTCCGTGGTCAAGCCAACAGGCCGTGGTG
>JAJOOF010011857.1:0-10893 GCA_029582545.1 Solanum lignicaule
CAATTGTTAAACTCTTTGTTCTTACTCGAGAATTTTCTGATGAAGATGTTTTAAGTGTGAAGAGGACCAGGTCCACAATGCAAAAGGAAGAAGTGGAAAAGAAGATGTTCAAAGAGGGAGAAGTTGATATTCTGAGAACTGAAAGTATTCTGAATAAGAGGGTGTCTGATAATAAAAAAATGAAAAAAAGGGTTTCTCAATTATTATTCTATTCATCTCGGAGGCCTTGAGTAAGTTTGACTTTATCAATATTTTTGTCATGAGAAACTCAGGCTTGCATTGGATACTATGATAGTTGCTCTTGCTAACAAGGATACTGAAATAGTGTGCCTAAAGACTCAACTTCTGAAACAACACTATCAGAGGGACCAGGTTGTTAAAAAAAAAAAACTGGCAGCCCCAAAGGTTCAATATGAAGGTTGGGCAGCAAAGAATGTGAACTTCAAGAGAGGCTTCTGCAAATACCATGCTAAGGGATATGCTCTACTAATTCTTTCTTTTAATCCCTTGCCTCTAGGTCATCCCATCTCTTCCTAACTCTCTATGTCAGCCCTCATTCCTCTTTTTGGGCACTGTTCTGGTTTTCATTTGTAATCATATTTGCAATGCTTTGATGGCTGATCTTTTATTTATGGATGAAAAATGTCTTGTTTCTACTGACTTTTTTCATTACTTTATACATTTTTTACTCATGCTTAGTGTTGCCCAAGTGGCCATGAATTTGCTTGAATTGCATCTCTGTCAACTTGGTTTACTGCTTTAACCCTTTTTTATGATGTCAAAAGGGGGAAAATTGTTAAGGTATGAGATCAATGATGTTAGGGGGAACACATGCTAGCTACTTGTAGAGGAATATGATCATGCCGATAAAGGGAACAAATGCTAACTACTTGAAGAAGAGCTGGTCATGGCGATAGGGAGAATCAATGCCAGCTACTTGAAGAGGACCTGGTCCTCCCGATAGGGGGAAGAAGTTGAACAAGTTTGTCATCATCAAAAAGGGGGAAAATGCTATTTTGATGTTTTGATGATTTGACAAACTTTGGGGATGATACAACTACAGTTACCCGAAAAGTTCTTGTTGATAGGGGGGAACTGGTGAATAAGTATGTTATCATCAAAAAAGGGGAAAATGTTAGTTCGAAGCTGATATGAGATGTTAGTTCGAAGTTGATATGAAGTTTTGATGATTTAACAAACTTATCGATTTAACAAGGAACCAGATCCTTGTTACTGGGACTGCTGACAGGGAAGTGAATGAATACACTCAGTGTGAGGAATATTTGTGTGTAATCATCAAAAAGGGAGAAAATATTATATTCTAGGTGTTTTGATGATCCTCACAAATGCAGGGACCTGGTCCCCGGCAGAGTGCTCTCGTCCAGATTCAAATGAGGTACAGTTGTAAAGCTGTCACGTCAGGTGGTAGGTGAAAAGTGCAGGGTCCTACACCAATAGGAAGAGCGGACGAGATTGTCTGTTTCAGTTTCTCACAAATATAGGGACCTGGTCCCCAGCAGAGTTCTCTCTATCATCTCCATCAGATGCATAATGGGGTACAGCTGTAAAGTTGACGTGTCAGAGGTTGGTGAGGGGTCAGCGTACTACACCAATCAAAACGGAGGAGGGTATTTGTCCAATGGGTAATAATTCTTTATGGTTGATATTTTATACATAACAAACACCATAATTAATTCATTCATCCAAAGAAGGAAGTCAGCTAACAAACCTTTCAAGAACCCACAAAGAAGTTTGCAAGGGACCTGGTCCCTTCAAGACTGCGACGTGAAAAGGTGACAAGACAGCTGTCAGAAAAGTTGCCACCTCTGATGTGGTAAGTGCACAGCTTTTCTAAACAGCAGGCCTTCAGCCAATAGGAGTGTTTCAACGAGTTTGTGTTGATTTATATCATCTCTTTCCAAAATACACAAACTCAAGATTAGGCAAACTAAATTTGGATTTTCTCTCAAAATTCATAAGCTTGAAAAGAAGGTCATCTTCAAGGAAGAACATTGCTGAACTCAACAAAGGGACCTGATAGAGTGAAGAAGAGTCTTTGTTGTACTTAGAGCTTTGTGTCTCATGTACTTAAATTGTAAATCTGATCCTAATCTATAAAGGATTTAGATCTTGTTTCGGTTTCTAAAAGTCTAAGTCATCTAGAGTTAGGTGATTTAGTGGGCAACATTGTTGTTGCTTAGTCAAAATCTAAATCGTCCAGAGGGTGGTGGTTTAGTGGGCGGTGTGGTATCCGCTTAGAAAAATCTATATTAATCGGTGAGGGTTAGTATAGTGGGTAGTGTTGTATCTGCTCTGGCTCAGCTAAGTGATAGGAGATATTTCTTAGTGTGGAGATTAGCAGGCTAATCTCATTTTGTAAACTGGCTTTTACTTTTGCTTTGAGAAGATTAGTGGAAGCAGTTTGAAAAATCCTGGCAGGCCAGGTCGTGGTTTTACTCCCTTGAGCAAGGAGGTTTCCACGTAAAGTTGCTTGTTCAATCTTTACTTTTAGCACTTATTTTACTGTTAGTTATTGTAACTGTGCTGAGGACCTGGTCCTATCGATATTCGTGGACGCATACATTCCAGCAATGCTGCTGTTTGTGATGGGTTCCGATGACATTTTTTGTGGCGATTGGAGGTGGTGTGGTGGCTATGAGAGCACATAGGAAGAGAGAAAGATTAGGGTTCTCCCCTATAGGAAAAAGTCCCTCCTAACTTAAAATATGTTTCACCATCCCCTATTTTTTAACCTAACCAAAACTTATATAGGAAATAATTGTTAAATGGGCTCAATTTTTGGGCTTGTGATTGTGGCCCAAAATTATCGATCAAGTAAAATATTTGTATTTGAATGAATTTTTAGATTATGCAAAATATATAAATAAAATGAATTAAAATAAATATAATGAACGTAACTAATGACATGTAAAAATGCAATTTTAAAATTAACTGATAAAAAACCCTAAATTTTGATAAATAAGGATAGTTATCGATAAACTTATTTAAAATTATAAAAAAAATATTTTGAACCATTAGATAAATAAAACTTAAAAGTTACGAATTTTAAAAATGTTAAGCCAAAATTGGGTGTCAACACTACACTTGATCTTAGCCACAAAAGGTCGAGAAAGGTATGTTTTACTAAGTTTTCCAGTCAGTGTAATACTTGAAGAGATTCATGGCATGGAATTATACATACTTAGTCTTTTCATTAGGTACGATCCACAATATCCCTAATTCCATACATGCATGCATATCACGAAAACATTAACTAGTTTATGTCACACAACAAGGAATCAACCATCACATAACCCTAGTTTACGGGATAGGTCTTCCTCCTACAGTATACGTCTGATGTAACACTTAGGAATACCCATATAATCATCTCCTTTCGGTGTACGAAAACCTACACATGAATTCTACCATCAATTACCCATATACTACGCAGTGAATAACAGATTTAAATCTACTCAATTAAATAAACCTAGCCTACCTGGGCACCAAGCTTTCACAGAGGGATTGTAGCTCGAAATCTGGTTTCCGGACGATGGGACGGTGAATCTTGATCGGAAGTCCGAAATCTATCGACCTCCTTAAGCTAGAAATCTCTTTCTCCTTCCTTCCCAAGCGTAGAGCAGCCTTTTGAGAATTTCTGGGGTGATCCTCGCCTCTTTTTGGTGTTTTTGGAAAAAGGAAAAAAATTAGACTTTGCGTTATTTACATTCTGTCTCGCCCATCCCGCTCTGGCAGCCACTTATCCCGCTAGAGTGCCGCCGCCCTGGCGGGCTGAGAGACCCAGTTTTCTGGATATTTTTTCTTTCCTAATTAACGACGGTTCGGAACGTTTCATGTTCTCAAGTGCCGGCCACGTCCAGGGTGTGGACTCGGGTCGTGACACTACATCAACATCCATCTTTTTGTCTTCTTTAATTTGAATGTTTTGCAACTTTTTTCCCTTGAAATTAAAAAATTGAAGATTTAACCTAAACAACTCGTCAACTTATACAAATAAATAAAAATAGCCGGCAGTTATACAATATATATATATATATATATATATATATATAACATATCAAAAGGTATTCAGAAAACTAGTCGAGATAGTAAAATATTTAGAGAGATACAAAATATTAGAAAGATAACCCTAGCAAATAAATTATGTATTTGTATTTTCTCAAATTATTATTTAATTATATTTGTTCCAAAACTATATGGGAAGAAAAATATTAATGAGTCCTAAAATATATGGTAAGAGGTATTAGTAGAATTAATGTAGACTCCTATAATATATGGAAGAAGAATTTTAAATAATTTTAAAGGTTGTTGTCAATGCTTTACAGATTTACTATTGAATCAAGAGGTTGTCTAGAGAAGCTTCCGTGGGTTTGTATTTGATGTAGTTATCAATTTTCTTTTAATTTTATCGGTCTCACTTGCCATGTACATACAATATTTATAGATGATAAACACATTTTTCATTTTGGTGCTTATAATTGTGTATCTAATTAAGGTCTATAGTTTAGAATATCTATTATTTTTTATGCAATTTTGACGTCCAATTTGTTTTTGTTACTTCATTTTCTTTTGATGTTGTATATAATCATGGGTGTTGCAATGGGGTAGTGTTGTCACGAGCATGAACATTGAAGTGTTTTTGTTCAATAGTCAGATATCATATTCACATATTTTGAACTTAACTGTCAAATAGCTAGAAAAGTATAAACTTTTTTTAATTTATCTTTTATTACTCAATATGTGTTGCAATAATCTGAGATATCATATTCACATATTTTGAACTTAACTGTCAAATAGCTAGAAATAATTAAAATTACGCACCATAATAAGGATTGAAGACTCTATACCAAAATGGACATCTATTGTAAATTCTCTAAAAGTAATAAAAAATCAGTTTGTATATCATTTGAGCTAAAAAGATTTTTTGTGGACCCCAACTATCAGTTAAATATTATACATATATTTAAGAATTTAAAATTAGTGATATAGTACAATTTTGATTTATAGGGAATTATTACTTATATTTTCTTTACTAAATGATATACATGATGACCTCAACTTATCTGCCTTTTATCTTTTTTTTTATAATCTAAAATTATAAAAAAAAATATTTTGAACAAATATAATATTTTTAATATCTCTGACACATACCTTAACTTCTAACTATGACCGTCTCTAAATTTCTATCATAAAAAAATATACATAACGTTAAACTACTTGAGATTAAAAAGATAAGGAAGATAACATGCTCAAGGAGGTTTATTAAAAAAAAAAAATAAGAAGAAAAATCAAATATACCTTTTGATGTCAATAATGTGTAAGGAAAACTAAGGGCTGAAAACATTAAAAAAAAAGTTATTAAGCCAAACAACATCATTCTGGCACTATAATAGTTTCATTAAGAAAAATGATTTAATTAGATATATTATTTAATATCAAATTAAAATACTTAATGATACATTGATGACAATTCAATAAAATACTTATATTATTATGTGAAATGTTACAAATAGTACAATTTTATTAGGAAAAGTAAATGGAAAAACTTGATTTATTTATTTATTTATTATTATTATTATTATTATTATTATTTAATTGAGATGATGAAGTTTTAAAAATAAGGATTTAGAAGAATGTAAATAAATATAATATCTGTATTTATTTTCAATTATTTTTTTATTCTTATTAAAATGTATATTTTCTATTTTTATATAATATTATTGTAAATATATTACTTAAGTGAAGTAAAAACATTGCATATATATAGTTATTATAATATATATATATATATATATATATATATATAGAATGTGATAGTATTTACTATAATTAATGTGTATTTACATTTTCTGTCCATGAATATTATGACTTTATAAGGACATTTTCATAATTCAACTTTTAACTTGGGGGCTTTCCACTTTTAATAATACTAGTCACGGGAACGTGAGTTGCACGTTTGTCCCCTAATTGACATTAGAAAAGTTAATTTATATAAATAAATATATCATAGTGGAGCGTACATAAATTAATCGCTAAGTTCAAAGCTAAGTCCCTTTGTATGTAAGTTTGACATAAGAATATAACTCTTCACAAAATATATCATAAAAATCTTGTGTCAGATGTTGGAGGTTTGATATTTTTAATGCTTCATGAAAAATAAACCTTTTATTATAGCAAAGGAATTAATATATTTTAATTACGAAACATAAGTTTTAATAATCAAAAAAGAAATTGGCTATAAAAAGATACGTACAAAGAAAAATATTACAAAATGTCTAGGTTGTGTAACATCAAATTTATAGAAAAAATTACAAGTTCAAACGAAAAAGAAAGAAATGTATATAAAGACATGTCATCCATAATAAAAGACATCACATTAAATTATATAGACAAAAATATTGTAATATTGATTGATATACATTATGTTAGAAGTCGACTTGGTATAGACAAAATGTTTGATATGTATAAAAACAAAAATCATAAAAAAAAACAGAAAAGAAAGCATGACTATGTTAAAAATATAGATACACTATATTTCTTGAACTATATATTAAATGATCTGTATATACAAAATTAAATATGAATTCTAGTACAATAAAATTCAATGTAACATTTGCACTAAGTTTTACTTTACATTATTTTTATTTTATTTTTAGTTTTACACTAATTTTTGTACCTCTCTATAATAGTTAAGTACATGAATTTTCTATTCATTTGAGATTAAATATAAAAAGGAAAAAGTACAAACATGTTGTTTTAAAAAGATAAATGATTATCAAACAATGAAGAAGACATAACTATAAATGTTTATCAAAGACTAACTCTTTTACGGGTCTAGCTGTGAAAATATTTGTGGTATTTAACATGCTTACCTTCATAAGAATTAATTATAAATATAAACTGGGATTAACTTAATTATATTTATATCATAAAGATAGAAGAAATGAAGAATACAAAAATATATTAATCAATTACGAAGTTATATTTTAAAACTCAAAAAGATGGAGATATGAAAAATAAAAGTTCACTTACAACTTCATATTGGAGAATATTCATCTTGTAACTAGGATAATTTACTTATTTCTCAACAAAAAGAAGATGAATATGCATGCAATTTTTAAGAATACAAATAAATGAATCAGTAAGAATTCTTACAATTACAAATTGGTAATGAAAATTTAACAAATGATGTAGACTCACCTAATGTAGAATACAAGATGATCACAAATCTGGATGAAAGAAGGGAATATAAATAATGTTGTGTGAGTGTCTTTGATAGACTCTTCATTACCCCAACTTATCCTACAAATTAAAATTGAAGGTTATTAGACTCTTATTACCACATTTAGTACATGAATATATGATTGCATTAAGATCCTGTTTGATGCATGAATTTAAATATAACTATTACTTAATATTTAATTAATTAAATAGATATTAATATTTAATTTATTTTAGGGGTAAGATAAGGGCAAATTTATAATCTAACTTTGAGGCTAGGAACTTTTCACTTTTATATATATATATATATATGATGATGATGATGATGATAATGAAACTCTAGTATTAGAGATATAGAGTCCTATATATTGATCTTCATATTGTTCGGCAAAGTAACATAATGAGTTCTCTTAGATATGTACATTAATAGAGAGCGATAAAGTTTTTATTGATATTTGTATATTTAACAGAGGTTTAAGGGCGCAAAGAGAGTAAAGGGGTTTATTTGAATCCCTTTTGTCGGAAATTACATTCACCATGCAAAGTCAACATTATTTTTTATGCATATATATAAATAGTAAATGTTGAACCTTTTTTCCTTCTTCACGTATTTAATTTTTTATATTTTGAATTGTCTTACTAAAAATATTGGCTCCGCAACTAGCTAGACACACATATCTCATTTGTAGTGCGGAAAATTGAGTGAAAATTGATATAGAAGATTCATGTAACCCCAATTAATTTGAGATTGAGATATATAGTTTCAACAAAGGGAATCTCCTTGTCTCCGCGCTTAACATGTAAACATTATTCGATTTTTGTTCGTTCACTCCTCTTCAATTCCCAATGAACAATATGATCTTTGACCTAGCATTGGTTCAATTTGGTCATTTTGATACTTAGTTAATTCTTTTATTTTTACTATTCCACTGATACCTAATTGATAACGAACCTAAAAGACTTTTTAGAGCCAATTACATCGTTGGTTGAAGCAATTTTTTTTTTCATCGCCGACTAATCTAGCTTCTAAAATATATAACATTCTTGTTCCTTACTTTTACTAGTCTTATCGGCTAGAATTATAAATGAGTTGTCTCATCTCTATAGGAATCATAAATGACTATACAGTATTCCCTTATTTGACATGTTATTGAAATTTTATTTTATGTCGATACCAAATACTCATCTTTAAAAAAATGACCTACTTTCTTTTTTAATCTATTTCAAAAAGGACCTCTTTCCTTTTTGGGTAACATTTTAATTTCAGCTTTCCACGTGGCATGTAAGACCAGAGGCGGATCTATTAAGGGGTGTGGGGGTGCCACGCCACCCCCGAACTTCGACGGAAACTCTATATATACATAGGTATATAAATATAATATTTATATTTATATAAGCGTGCCACCCACTGAACAAAATTGGCTTGTAGTGCCACGGTAGGAGGGCAACTTTAGAAGGCTGATGTTGCGGGTTCGAATCCCATTTGTACCTATTTTTTTGAGAAAGACGTTTTTTTAAGAAAAAGGAAATTGCTGCACACGTTCTTTTAAGAAAAATTAGAGAACTAAAATTAATTTATATCGAAAAGACGAATAATTTAATCAAATATAAAATTAATTTAATCGATAAGTCTATTTGGCACCCACGGAGTCTAAATCCTGGATCCGCCACTGTGTAAGACCACAAGATTAAAGAACAATTTTGTACATTTGACATAACTTTAATTTAGGACCACAAGATTTAAAAGTCTTTTTTATTTTCTTAAACTCCATGCCAAGTCAAACTAGACAACTCTTTTTGAAACGACGGGAGTAATAAATTACGTTTTCAATTTAATATTATCAAATAGTTTAGTTATGAAATATTGCTATATTTACATAAAATGGAATTCTTCAAACATCAAGCACCAGTGGTCTAGTGGTAGAATAGTACCCTGCCACGGTACAGACCCAGGTTTGATTCCCGGCTGGTGCATTTGAGTGCTGTGAAGATAATTGTTCAAATGTGAAAACTTTGGTCTTCACCATGTCTGATAATCAGACGACAAATTAGAACATCTGAGCCTTTCTTTTCTTTTGCTTTTGTTAAAAAGTGTCTCACCATAGCAATGCTTTTGATACTCTTACTTTAAACAGAAAAAATAAAGCATTGTAAATCGTAAGTGAAATCATCATCGAAAACATTCTGAGATGTAGTATGAAATGGTTTCAAGTCATCAACAGTGTTCGCACCATATGTAGGTTGGGTAAGAAAAATATTGTGACACTTCTTATATTGATTGAGGTTCGACATCACGAGTCATGTCAACAAAATATTTTTTAGATTCACTGAATTCTTTACAAAAGAAAATTATTAGCTATCAATTGAAATAATCTAAATTTTGGACTAGAATTGGTGGGGTGCGCCAAGCCAAGGTTATAATGCAACACCAAGGCAATGCTTGAAGGTTCCAATAGCAAGCTATTGTGATGGACTCCCCTCAAAAAGTAGAGTTAATATCGCGTGAGTCGATGACTCACATATCAAATATTAAACTGATAAGAACAGATACTACACTTGATCTTAGCCAAAAGGCCGAAAAAGGTATGATTTTCCAAGTGTTTATTGGGGCTATTTATATGCAACTTGGTACATATAATCTCTCTTTGCAGTCACTGTGGGACTTGAAGAGCTAGATATGATTAACTAATTATCTTTTCTCTGAATTTATATTAAACTAATTCAATCCCATTAATATAATATTGATCAAAGAGCAGTGAAAAGATTAATTATGATCATTTGTAGTTAGTTTAATTATTTAAGATTCAGTTGAACATATAGATTTCCAATGCTAAAAATCTAACATTTTGCTACAAAGAAAAGAGGAACATTTTATATACATAATTGTAAGACTGACGTGATCGGACTAGTGGCAAAATCAGAAATTTACACCAAGAAAATTAAAAAGAAAAAGAATGTCACGTATGGGATTTAAACATGAGATCTGAAAGCTTTTTTGACCCCTCTATGTTACTTCACTCTAGAGTTTTTCCTTTTTATCGAAGGGATTCAACAATTTATATAGAATTGAAAATTTTATAAAAATGTTTAGGTTGTATAAATTTTCAACGGAGGGGATTTTCTTCCCTCCGTTTAGCTCTTCCACTGGATGAGGTGCTCAATGAAGAACATAAACCACTCTATTACTGTCATATAAACATTTGTAATTTTGGCATGGAATGCTGGACATGTTAAGAGCAGGTGCGCAGATGCGCCAGTTAGGAGGTGTGAGAGGTTAGTGGTAACATGAATTAGGAGAGGAAGAGGAAGGCCTAGAAGAATGAGGTTTTGGGGGGGGGGGGGGGAGTAAGGACGTGATTAGACAACATGAAATAACTCTAACTTACGGAAAACATGACCCAAGATATGAAGGTTTAGCGATAAAAAATTATGGTACTGGCTAATAAGTGTTGTAGTATTTTTGTGGGACAGGTAGCTAGGCCACTATTTTCCTTCATTTGTCCTTTTAAAGTAATTTAATTTTATATCAGAGCTGAAAACGTTACATTTTCAATTTATAGATATCATCAATGTAATAAAAATGAAATTCTTGGATAGGATAGGTGGACCTATGGTTTGAGTGCGTTGAGGGCACCTCTATACTATGTATGTTAA
>JAJOOF010011858.1:0-19883 GCA_029582545.1 Solanum lignicaule
TAAAGACATTGAATTTCATGTTTATTGGGTTTTCTCTTATTCTCCGATGATATTTGACCATTTTCAGACTTAAAAAATGCATATCAATGACATGTTTTTGTATTTCTTCAAAACAATATTATTGTTTCCCTTAACTGCATGCAATTGTAGGATGCTAATTGAATTGTCAAAGATATTCTAATTTATATTGGATGATTATGTTGAATCTTTTGTCTTTTGTTAGTTTTATTGTTAATACATAATTACTGTTACTTTACTTTTACTACTATATACGTATATACAAGATAAAACACCAAATTTTTATAGTCATCACAAAATATGTTAGGTATTTATATTCATCACAAGATATATTAGGTATTTTATGCTTCTGTACTTTGAGTTTTTTCTATCTGATATTGAAGTAATAAACTTTTTTTTTTTACTATTATACAAAAAAAGAAGTCATTAATTGGACAATTAACTTTTCAAAATTTATTTCTGCTTATAAATTGATTTATTTATTATCTCACATATTTTAATGAACTTTATGTAAACTATGCAATTCTACTCTACTATTAATAAGAGAGACCTGCGTTTGTTTGTTTGAAAAGAATTATAATGTATATTATTTTTTCTATAATTTTCATGTATTTAAAATTTAATTTTAAAAATATTGATTTAATCTAATTGAATTAGCTTTGAATATTAATTGAATTGTCTCTAAAAAAATAAAATATGACAAGTATTTTGAAGGAGGGGTACTATTTCTTTCATTTATTAATCATAATTTTATGTCATACTTTAAGAATTTAGTAAATTTTATGTTTACTAACTAATTACTATTTATTCATGCGGACAAACACATTTAATCAATACAATGCTCCATGCATGATGGAGTCTTCCATTCGTATTTATCTTCTTCTTCTTTTTTTACAATAGTTACTATTAAATTTAGCAATACATATTTATTTATTTTTTAAATCCTGTTTGGCCTTATTTAATTTTTTATTTATGTTATAGTTGTGTTTTTAATTCTTTTAAAGCATGATTTATGACATTTTATTTTTTTAATATCAAAATAAGATATGTTACTCCTTCATTAGTGTAGGAGATTTATTGTAAAATAGTTGGATTGTGTAGAGAGAAACACGATGAATGTTTTTGTTGTTCATGGGATGAGACAAATAATATGGATTGTGTGGAGAGAAACACGATAAATGTTTTTGTTGGTCATGGGATAATGAAATTTATTATTTTTCTTTAGTTATGTATTTCAATTTTAATTTATGATTTTCTTGATTGAAAATTCATAGAATATGAAAGAACAAAAACTTATGAATATTTTTTTACTATATAATTTTTATTTAAAGTATATTAAAAAAATTCATGTTATTTTATACTTTATTAATGAAAATATGTCAATTGTTAAAATATCTGTTAGACAATAAAATTAATAAATTTGAAAAATATAACTGTCAATGTAACTACAAATTATATTTGAATGCAAATTGTGAAAAATACATATACAATTTAAAATTTTGAATATCATACCTACAATTAAATATTTAATCATTTCATGTGAAAATTAGATTTAAAAAGTTACTAACAACAATATAATATTATTTCAATTAAACATAATAAAAAATAGAAGACCAAACATGTAAAACGCATAAAGTTTTTGTTTTTTTAATCAAATTAAAATAAACAAAAAGAAAGTAATATTATCTTTATTAAAATTTCAACAAAATATATTAAAAAACAATAAATTTAGCTAATTATAACTATAAACATAATATTAAATTGTGTATTAATAAAAATGATACTGTAATATGCACAAATAAATAAGTTAATTGATTTGTATAATTATTTTTTAAAATATACATTACAAAGTGAATAGTAGATTTTATTAGTTTTTTTTTTTTAATTTTAAAATCCGCGCAACGCGCGGGCACGTATACTAGTTTAAATAAAAAGGAAAAAAGACTATCAAATCTTGTGGTCTTAAATTATAAATATGTCAAATTACCAAAATACCCTTTAATCTTTTGATCTTAGACATGTTATATGAAAAAGTGAAATTTAAAAAAATGCTAAAAGTGGAGAGGATTATTCGTTTTGAAACAAAGTAAAGAGGAAAATAAGTCAAATAAATTGAAACAGAGAAAATATAAATATATTATTGAATATATACATGATTTACTATACACTTTATATATACGCTTTTATACCATATATATATATATATATATATATATGCTATATCTACTATATACATTATTATCAATAGATTTTTCATATACACTTAATATTCATTTTTTTATACTATATATATATATATATATCAACAAAAATTTTTTTATACACACATCATATATATTGAGAGGTGAAACTTTGTTTAGTTGAACTTTGCCTAAATTTCCATTCATGCAGTTGCATAGCCTATAGTTGCAAGGTTATCTAGAAAAAATAAGCAGAGATTGAAGAAGAAGAGAAATTATTAAGCTTATTTAAGGGTTTATAAGGCAATGCTAGGCTATTAAATTTAGGGAATTTTACACAAATCTCATAGCATTAACATTTAAGAGCTAATTACATCTTATTTCTATGCTTTTTCAAATTACAAAAATTCCTTAAATTTGGCGAAATCTGGATACATCGCAAAATATTTTTGATACATCACGTCTCGATTTCGAATACATCACTCAACGTGCTGATACATTACGTACATTTCGATACATTGCGTAAAGTGATGTATCCGAAAAATAAGAGAGGGTAGAAATTTTGTAATTTTTTTTATAAAATATAGTAAAATAAGTTGTGTATTTCGGTAATTTCTTCTTAAATTTATGATGATCACACCATATCTTTATATTTTTGACGTGATATACATATATAAGACACGTACACTAAATTAGGCGCTCCTAAATGTATTGGCCAGTGGATTATACCTTCTTCTTTTTTTACAAAAATAAAAAAAGGAAAAACAATCAATTCCAGATATTAAAAAAAATACTTAATTTCTACACCTTGGATTAATCTTTAGATTTTATGTAAATTAAACTATGTGGTAAAAATCTACTAATCTTTTTCTCAAATGATAGTCAAAGAAATAAATAGGCATGAAAGGATAATTTTCTATGTAAATTTCTTTTAATTTTTCCCCCTTAAATTAAGTTTGTAGGGTACCAAGTGCCCTTGTTTGATTGTTTGTCTCTGCTTATTATGATTTGGATAAATTAATTACTTAAAAAGTAAATTTAATTTATCCTCTACATTTTTAAGGGAATAAAAAAATAACCTTCATTTCTTGAATGAGAACAACAATTCATTTAATGTTGAAAAGTAATACATCCTCCTCTGGTAGTTGTCACGATTTTCTTTTTTAGAGTCACACGATAAAAACTTTGACTAATATGGTACATATCATGTATTTTTTTCATCATATTGATCTGCAAAAAAATGTAATTTATAGTACTTTTCGTATAGTTTTTGAATATCTAATTTTTTTATTTAAAATATCAAATTAATATAATCTAATTTAATTTTAAAAATTAATCAAATTGACTTTTGAAAAGCGCACCATGACAATTAAAAAGTGACGGAGGAAATACCCCCAACCTTTTGAATTAAACTGATAAATATTTGGGTCAAAGTCAATGAGAAGAAAAACCAAAGCTACTAAAAAATATAATAAGTCAAAATAATCCATTTTTGAAGAAATTTTTTTGGTGCTACAAAAGAAGTATTTCTTTATATATATTTTTTCATTTTAGTTTAGGTTAATAGTAGATTTATTTTAAGGGTCCTCTGAAATGCTTATAATTCTGGATGGTTTATTGCATATTGAATTTATTTCCTTAAATTTTGAGATTGATATCTTCATAAGATAAAGAATAAAGATTTGTGTATATCCATTTTTTTTCATATCTGACCATTTTTGGGTGGTAAATATATTTTTATTGTAATATTAAATTTAAAATACATATTTCAAAATTAGAAAAATATTCGAGTCTTTCCTAACAAAAGTATTTATTTTTGCAATAAAGCTCATTCACTTTTAGAAAAATGTTTAATTGAAAATATTATGGCACCCTAAAATCTAGGTTTAATAAAAATTCTAGATCTTGAACACATCCTATCAGAGCAAGCAAAAATATACTAATTACTATAAACATTTATCCTTATGTTACCATTAAAAGAAAATACTTTAAAAATGATTTTCTTTTCTTAATCTTTTTAAACTTTATCGAAAAATATGTTTGAAAGAATTATCATTTTGTTCCAAAGAGGATTAGGAGGCATCATTTCACCAATATATTTTTATCAGTTATTTGATTGGTAAAAATAAATAAACAAGGATATATACGATATTCAACGTGCGATATTCATATAATAAGTGGTATTTGTCATTCATTAATCCACCTTCGACATACTAAGTAAAAGGCCTGATCTAACTAAAGAACAAATACATACATAAATATAAAAAATATTGCAGAGAGCGCCCGCTCTAAAAAACTACCCTCCTACATTCTTTCCTTTACAAACTTCATAGTAAGAAATGATGTATTCTATCAAAGAAAATCTTTCACTCGAAGTGCTATGAATAGAAAAATCAATCAGAGGTGGAAAATTATTTTATCGACTAATAGTGATCAATTCGACATTACTAAATCACACCTTACCATATCCGTAGATATTTAATGAGATTAATTATCTTATTTTCTATATCGAATATCTAATTCCATCATTTTAATTCAAATAATCTTAAATTGAATTAATATTCACAAGTCACAAGTGAGTCCAGAAGCGGAGCTAGGTTGGGGTTCGTGGATTCGGACGAACCCACTATCTTTTCCATGGATAATGTATTTGTATTAAAAATTTAATAAATATATATATGTATATTAACTTGTGAACCCCCTAATAAAATTTATTGACAACTTAGTGATAAGAAAGGGCGGTGAAAATGCTTTTCATAGTATTGTTGTGTTTTCGAACTCCACTATTAACAAAAATAAGGAAGCATGTTTTGCGAACCCCCAAACCCCGACAAAAATACAAAACCCCTAATCTCCTAATCCTGGCTCCGTCTATGTCTCTGGTCACAACTAAACAAAATAATATTCTATGTCTCTGGTCACAACTAAACAAAATAATATTCTATGTCTCTGGTCACAACTAAACAAAATAATATTCTGTCTCTGGTCACAACTAAACAGAATAATATAATCTCACATTTTATCTCGAGATTAATATCCCGACAAAAATACAACAGCCTCCTAATCCTGTCTATGTCTCTAGTCACAACTAAACAAAATAATATTCCATGTCTCTGGTCACAACTAAACAAAATAATATAATCTCACATTTTATCTCGAGATTAATATCATATCCCGACAAAAATACAACAACCTCCTAATCCTGACTGTCTCTTGTAACAACTAACGAAATACTATAATTTCACATTTTATCTTGAGATTAATATCCCGACAAAAATACTGTCTCTGGTCACAACTAAACGAAATAATATAATACTATCACAATTTATCTCGAGATTAATATCCCGACAAAAATACAACAACCTCCTAATCCTAGCTCTGTCTCTTGTCACAACTAAACGATATAATATAATCTCGCATTTTATCTCGAGATCAATATCCCGACAAAAATACAACAGTTGTGGTAGCAGCAGCTACATTTTCTAACAGTAGATAATGCAACGTGGATAGTATTTTTTACAACGTGTCAAGTGGATTAAGCTGATGACAACCGCACCCGAATATCCCACCGACGCCAAATACCTCAATTCTACTTTACCCATTTTCCCGAAAAGTATAAATAACTCTCATTCTTCACCTTCCAATTTTTCCTTGCCCTAAAAACTCCCCCTTTTCTCTTCAGCCGCAACACTTTACTTTCATCTATAATCCATAAATTATCCACTTTTTCCCTCTCAAATCGCCTTAAAGCAGCTCAATTTAGCTTTTTCACGGCTGAAATCTGTTCAATTTGAAGTTTTTTCGACGAAAAATGATGAGTTTGAGAATTTTTGTGAGGGTTTTGTTTGGTGGAGTACAGTGAGGTGATGGAAGCTTTGAAAGGACCTATTTTGGTTGATGTGGATGTGTCTAAGCTTATGGGATCGGAAAGTTTTAGTGGCGGTGGTCGGAAATTGGAGAGGCCTTCTGTTGCGATTGCGCCTTCTATTGATAGGATCAGTGGTTCAGTCAGACGAAAAGGTATCCTTTCCTCCTTTTTTTAAAATTTTTGGCCGGATTTAACTTATATACCTGTCACTATTAAGAGATTTTTACACTGTTTGTCTGGTACGGCCGGTTTACCTTATACTGGGTCACCTCCCATCAATTCTAGGTTGATTGTGTAAAAAAGAGGAAAATTCCTTTTTGGGGTTGAATATGGCTATTTTGCTCTTTACCAGTAGGAACTGAGAGTTTTTTTTTTGGTCATAAAAGTTAGCTTTGGTTGTTATGTACAGTCTAGGGAGGTTTAGTGTAGTGTACGATTTTATGGGTAGATAGATGTTATAAATTACTGATAACCTTTGGATATTCTCTTGAACTAACTGAGATTGCTAAAGACGGTTAGTGGCAAGTTAAGATGTTGAAGTTTCTTGAGATGATTTTTACTGTTGATATACCCAGTCTTTAAGGGAAAATTGTTTTTATCTGAGTGATGTTACTTACTATTAATAGCTGGATATGGTCAACTATCTCAAAAAAGAAGAAGTCTGGGTACAGTGTACACGGTTGTGGAAGTTACTAACTGGACAATTATGTAGTTCATCACAGGACAGTATGAACTTACGAATGGGAAAGGTGATTTTCTAGTAAAAAGATGTCATATGTGTTCTTAGAACGGTTTACGTTGTTTCTAATTCTTGGAAACCATTGAACATGTATATGTGTTGTTTTGGTATTTCTTCTGCAACACTAAAGCAGGTAAATGTACAGACCTGAAAACATGCTAAGTTGTACTGCTAGTGTTGCATCCTATTTAACTCTCTATCCCAAATATGGTTATGTGAGATGTGATTTGTGCTGTTAAAACCTCAGAGCTAGCTTTTTGGAGTAAGATGCCCCAGAATGAATTTGCTGGTCAGCAATCCAGTCATCATGTTGAGGATGCTTTAGAAGACCATAGTGTCGGGAAGTTAAATACTATTCTTCCGCTGACGCTTGGGCTAGAGGCTGCACAGTCACATCGGAACTGTGGGAAAGTGGGGAGAAATAGTACTTCTAATTCTAAGAGATCAAGGATAATGCAGATGGATGTTTCTGTAAATAAAACCGGTGAAGACAGAAAAGGCATTTCTACTGAGATTTCCGCAAATCTTACAAATTGCAAAAATGGAGGTAATACCAATTATGTATGTATGTTCTTCAATATAGTTATCCAGCCTTGGCTTTAGTTATGATAGGCATTCACAGATGACACTGGAAATGCCTATGGTTCATGTATCTTGGTTTGATTTCAAATATGTCTCCTAGTTGATGATATTTTTTGGTCAAAATCTACTCCATTATAGTGCTTCCCTGAAACACATATGGGTCAATAGCTTGCAACAGAAATCATGTGTCCAGTATTTTCAGTGCGCACCTATTTGGATAGAGCTATTATTCCTCGGCTTTTCCTTTTTCGTTTTTCCTTCAATAATGCGTTTTCAGGATTCGCAGTGGCATGGAACAGGTTGAGCTCATGGTTTTATTGTTTCTGAACATCACTATAGTCCTATGATGCCTTGTGTTAGTTATGCTTGAAAACTTTAAAGAAAGCAACACATTAGTTTGAGAAAATAAGATTCCAAAAGTTTCCCTTTCAAAAAGTGCACTTCTTTCTGATTAAGTTGGAATTAGTTTGAGAAGAAGGCTTCCCCCATGCCATTACCTCACTTCTCTATAGGCTCCCCAATACTTTGTTCGTTACGGAAATGGTACACTTCTTTATCTGGGGATCATATATCTTCAAAAGCATTGCTGGCAACCTAATCCTACTCGATTCAGAGTATATGCCCCTCATTGTACTAATCCTTGAAGAGTTGTATGGATAAAGCCACTTTTGAAGTCAGTACAGGTTGGATCATCTTAATAGACTGGTAACACTAATAAAATCCTGTGTGGATAGAATCCAGAATTTCGATGCCCCAGGAAAGACTCTCCAAATGTATTATCAAATCAGAAACATCATAAGATGTAAACCTGTAAAGGTTGAATGTGGAATTCACTCTGCAATCTAGTTTTCATTGCATTTTTTCTTTGGGGGGAGCTTCAATTGTAGGTAGTGAATGTGCAAATGTGCTAACTTGCTGAGTTGCTGTATATGCTGTTACCAATTAAGACTATGTAGAAGCTGAATTTTATCTTCTATGACATTCAAGCTAAATTGCTTTCTGTTTTCAACTAGATATGTGGTTGTTGTGTTGCCTATGGATTCGGTTCTGACCTTCCTATGGAGACATTGCTGATCAATTGGCTACGATATGTTGCTGATTGTATTTATCTGTCTTATAGGAATGTTTGAACCACCAGAACAGAAACTGCATTACTTGTTTAAAGAAGCTTAAAATGTAATTGGAGTATGGCTTGTTTAAATGCTTCATGTGCTAAGAAGTAGTGGTGGAGCCAGAAATTTCGCCAAGGGTGTTCAAACTTTAAAAAAGTCGATAATTTTTTTTTTAGCGGAGTGGGTGCACAAAACATTGTTTTTTACTGATGAGTGGGTGCACCCAAATTTAAAAATTAAATTACATATCACTTAATAACTAAATCATACGGAAACTTAAAATTATAAAACTATCAATTGTATAAATCAAAACTAATGGATAAAAGTCAACAAATTTTTTTTTAGCTACTAGTTGAATATACTCCCTCTAGTTCATATTAAGTGAATTGTTGAGACTTTTTCCGTGATTCAAAATAACTGAATGTTTCAAAGTTCGAGAAAATTATCGAAACTTTTTTCCATATTTACCTTTTCTTTTAATAAGATTCTTAACTATTTTACATTTTCTAAAAAAATAGTTTAGAAATAATCAAAAGTAAATTTTTTTTTGAGAAAATAATCAAAAGTATAATAGTGGATAATAATCTTTAATTTTGTCTTTAAAAATAATTTCTTGAGAATGTGTTATACCTAATAATTCACTTAATATAGATCGAAAATATATAGAAAACAATAAAATCTTAATTATTAGGTTAATCAATTTAAGGATAGAAACATAAAGAAGATACGGGGCAGCTATTTCTGTGTTTTTTTTTGTTTAAAAAGAGATTGTGTTAAAAAAAGGCAGCAAGTGAGGATCTTTATTTTTTGTTTAAAAAGAGAGTGTTAAAAAAACGCAGCAAGTGAGGATCGAACCATAGACCTCATACACATAAATGAACACGCTTACCGCCAAACTAGCAGCCTTGTTGTGTCTTAGGGTGTTCAATTAATTATATTTCCAGATATTAGACAGTATTCTACCTATACCTATATACACGGTATAATTTTCCGGCAAAGGGTGTTCGGCTGACCACCCTTTCATAGCTGTAGCTCCGCCCCTGCTAAGAAGTAAGAAATATGATTCAGATGATCGTCTTATTTTGCAATTTCACAATCAACCCAATGAAAATTTGGACAAAGTATAGTACTCATTAAGCATTTTTCCGTCTTCTATTTTATAAGATACTAAAAGATAGATATTAAAGAAGTGATGGTATTAAATGATAAAAACGGAGAGAAGGGGCCATTATCCACCGAGTTTTGAACCCGTGTGCCAACCGATCTTTGGAGATTTCTCAGTTATCAAAAAAGAAAAAGATCAATCAAGTATTTTGAAGACCTCTTGTCAGTACTCTGATGAAATTGCTCCCCAGTACAAGTCAATAGAATATACGCTCAAAACATGGATACCACTTCGCAATAATGTCAAATTTGTGCTGGGAGTTGGAGTCTTCTACTTGTAAGATTAAGCTGATGAAGGGCCTGCTTTAATATTTTGTATAGCATTTAATATGTACTTAGATTTGCATGCTATTAACCCTTGAAAGAGAGCGGGTTAATAATTTTCCGTACTGCGTTCATTCATTCTGTTCCTATTTTTTTATGTGGTAGAAATATGTTTGAGCTATTCTATTCTCATAAGCATCTTTGAATTATCGGTTCTGTAGGGTATGTTTCTTAATGCATAGCTCTGTTTCAACGGTGCTGGTGACATGATATGTTTTTGTAATCTGTTCTTATTTTGTTAGAGAGGACTCAAATGCTTAAGCAAAGGCAGAATTCTAGTGGCAAGAGAAGTGATAAAAGAAATGGAAAAGTTACCAAAAGTAATTTCTCTTTAAAGAGTTTGGTTGGCTTCGGTTCAGCTGCTGGAGGAAGAAACTTTCTCGGTATGTGTTGTTCTATCTCTTCCAAACACTTATCAGAACAAAGTGAGCATACATGTTTAGTTTTTTAGTACCAGATTTACGACCAAAGAACTTTGTTTTTCCTTTTTAAATATTTTAAACCTGCATTATCCCATGAAAAATAAAAATCAAACTTCAGTTTTCAACCTTCCCTTTTTTCCACTTTCACATGGCTCCCACCCTTTCCTTTTCTAAGGTCTTATGCTAGTGTCACGTGACGGTGTACTTTTTCTTTCCCTTTAGGATGCTTTACACTAGGGCTGGGCATAAATACTGAACCGAACTGAATTTTTTCGGTATTTCGGTAACATATTTTTGTATTTCGGTATTTCAGTTCGGTTTTCGGTAATATGTTTTCGTATTTCGGTACCGAAATATACACACTAATATACATACTATAATAGATATTATTTAATTATTAATATTATATCAAATATACTAACTACTAAGCCTTTTTAAGCTTTATTTCCTTTTTTGCCCTTAGCAACTAGCAAGTTAGCATTAGGTTTTCATGTTTGTATTTCCGCGCACTTTATCCTTCTCTTCCAAATTCCAATTCCAAATTCGACTTCCAGCCTCCAGAGTCCAGGCTCCAGCGACCGCCGACCAGCAACCAGTGATCGTGACCGCCGACCAGCGACCGCGACCTGTGACCAGCAATTTCAACTGCTGCGATTTCAGGTTTTCAGTTTCTAGTTCTAGGTATTTGATCGTACTTTTTGGATTCCATGCTTTCAACTATGAATTCCAGTAAAGAATCCATCTAAATTCAATGGCAACTACATCATCCTACCCAAAACCACTAGTGTTGCATACCAACACCTTTCAAATAACTCCAAGAAATGGATACCCATCACTGCCCATTCCATTTCCAACACCCCCCCTTCAATTCCAACTGCTGCGATTTCAAGTTTTCTTCTTCCATTTTCCTTTTTATCGTTTTGGTCTGATTTTCAATAAACTAATTAAGTGTGTGATAACGGAATTTAATAAACCGAGGTAACAGGGTATTAAGAAAATCGGCATGGGGTTCCGTACCTTATACTGTTAAAAGCGACTCTAAATTAACCGAACCGAATTATCGGTTCGGTGTTCGGTACAACAGTTTCAATAACTGAAAACAAAAAAACCAAACCGAACCACATTACCAAATGCCCTGCCCTACTTTACACTGTTAACTACAGTTGTTAAATTTCTTCCCACATCATCTCTTTTCTTCTCGAATTCATATTTTCGACATGGTAAATTGTATAGTAGCCATGTGTTTTTGTTTCTGAGAGCTTGTGTAGAGGCTTTGCCATGTAACACAATTTATCCAAATAAGTGCACGCTCACTTCTTTCCCATCATCTGGAAATCCTTCAATATATATGCTAGAGTTTCCTCCACGAAATTTCACTTTCCAGTTTCCAACCAGGTGAATAGTATTTTCATTGATCTACTGATTTTTCATGAAGTTCTCAGCGTACTATTGACTGAGTCAGTACATGGTTGGTTCACTTTGTCGTTCTTGATGATTAAACACCAAATATGTAAAGCATACATTTGATGCAAATTTACTTGATAATCTTTCTCAACTAAATCTTATTAAATATTTTTTGCAGATGCATGTGTTTACCATGTTTTGTGAAGGAAATGTATAGAGCTAAGCACAATTGGTATAATCAGTGCATGCAAAACACAATGTCAATGAAGACGAAATTACTAAATTACTTCCTTACCCAAAAAAAATGAAGGCTAAAGTTACTTACAACTTTAATTGAACCAACTGCTGCCAATTTAACAGTCATTTCTGTGACAAAATATCTCAGCCAAAACCTACAAGAAGTCTCAAGTCACTGCAATTTGTGTGTACCAGATGTACTTTTATAGAAGATATTTTGACTACCTAGCAGGTTGCACTTTCACACTAGCACATCACATGATGCTTGTTTTATGCAGCTTTTGGACTCGGAATTATTTGAGTAAAACATAGCAATCCATCTGAACATGTCCATACGATTGACCTGCATTCAGTAAAGTAACTCATGTAGAGTATGTCCGCACTAGCTTTTGTTGTACCCTGGCATTTACTTCTTGATTTCTACATATGTAGTCATAAAGTATGCTGTGAGTTGTCACTAGTTTTTGCTTTACCCTGGAACTTATTCGGTTGATTGATACATTCTTTGGTTATTCTTGGTGTTTAGTATTTACCAATGTGTTATACTATAAATGTTCTGAGAAAATAACAAGGGATATCTGACTCAGGAATGTATGGCTTGAAATCTGATGTCATGGATGTCACAAAAGATGTAGATGATCTGCCTTTGAGGGAACTACTTGATGGAAGTTATAAGTGTGCACCTTCTCCCAAAGATAGGAGAAACAATGCGTCAAATTCAAGTGACAGTCTCATGCAGTTGGTTAGAAATGCTAACTCCATGCTTCAATGCCAGAAGTCTGTACAGATGCAGAATTGTTCTAATGTTGATAGCAAGCTCTCTTGTCGAAATGATGGAGACAAGGGAGAGACCAGGACAGATAATCTGTCTTCTTCTGATCAGGTTAGTGTGAGGTTATTTGTTACCGAAATTGAATCTTGACAGTCGACTTGATCAAGTAAGCCTGCTTCATGTCCTAAGAGGATTACTCCCTTCAGCCTAAACGGAATTGTTGAGTTTGAACTTTGAAGTACAAGGTCAAACCATCTAATTTCGGTATGCATTTGGACATCGGTTACTTTACTTTTTAAGTAAAATCTACATATTAGAAACTTCGCAAAAGTACTACAAATCACAATAAATTGTAACTAAAATTACCAAAATAATATTTGAGAAATTTGTAGCCAAAGAAAACACCGACTATGAATACCAATGCCAAATAAAACGGGACACTGTTTTTGGGTTCACAAGGTAAAACAAGATAATGTCAGACTGTCAGTATCCTTTAATTAAAAAAAAAGATAATGTCAGTATCTGCAAAAGCTCATAATCTATATTATTTTTTTCTTTTCTTCTCAAAGGTACAGGAATACAGTTGCAAGGTTCAATCAGTTCCGACAATGTGTCATGCCCCATTGTATACACCAAAGGATGTGTTGGAGCGCCTTGCGCTTACTCCATCCAAGGATTTGGATTCTTTACTTGTGGATACAGTCAAGTTTGCATCTTCAAGAAATAGCAGTGATCTTCGACTAAGCAAGCCATCATCTCAGCGAAATGGCTTGCCTCCTTTTCCTTGGTCACATCCGTGCTCTGGGCATCCTAAAACAGTTCCGGATTCAGCTAAATTATCTACAAATAAGATGGTTTGTCAAGGTAGATGGGTAAGAGTGGAAAACACTTTGACTCCTCTGAAAGGTTCTACTGGTTTCCTTGAGGAACTGCAATCACTCACTGACAATCACAAACTAGTTCCAACAGGAGTTCAAGTGTCTGGGCCTTTAAAAAATGAAAATGCTTCAACAAACCACGATAGCCTTACTACATGTGAAAGGATTTCATCATCACTGGCAGCCAGCAACACTTCAGAAGTTTCACCAGGTAAATTTCTCAGAGGCTTGAGTATAGGAGTTACTGCATTTTTTTGAATGAATCATGTGGTTTCGGCATTCCACTAGAGGGATACTAGTGTACATTTTGTGTTGCATGTTCTCTTGCTTTATGATTGGTATTCTTTGAGTTTCTATGTGGAACCTGTAGGCACTAATCAAAGAGTTATTTTATTTTAAAATCTATCCATCACAACAGTGACTTCATATGATCTATCTGTATTCTCTGAGTTTCTATGGAATATCCATCAGAAGAGTATTAGATTTTTTCCAAATCATACTGTATGATATCAAGAAATATATAGTACAGTCTCATGCATTGATGCACATTTTCCATTTAGCTTCCAAGAAGTGTTGAATCTTGACAAAACTATATTTCATGCATGCTGTCCTAGACATTTTTATCCTTATGAAGCTCATATTATATCTGATGATAGTAGCTGAATCTCCAGGGGTATTGGCTGCTGCTGAGACGCTTTGCAGGATTGCTACACATTCAACGCTTTGCAAGATTGCTACACATTCGTTGAAGCAGAACACTGAGGTAACAACCAAATCGCTGAAGAAACCTTCTCAGAAGGGCGGTGGCATGAGAGCATGTAAATTGACTGAGAAACCTGAAAATCAATTCATAGCACCAAAACCAGTGGTGGTATCAAATAGTCTGGTTGAAATTGCTGATGAGATACTTCCATCGAAGAAGCTTCGTCTTTCAGTTAACTTCAGAAAACCTGATAGGAAAGGACCGATACCTTGTTCAACTGAATCAATAAGATCAACTCCTGTCAAATCTTTTAGGGAGTCTGAAGGTTTCAGTAACAGCTTTGTAAATAAACCATGTACAACGTCCCAATATACTAGGGTGATGGATAAGGCTTATAGTAGTAGCGACCAGAAGCCGAGGAAGGTAGCCAATGGAGCGGAGCCAAGGAGATGACAGAATGTTGGAGTGAACTCATTATGCAGTGAATCAGACAAGAACTTTTACTGTTGCATTTGTCTATTCCTTCTAACTGCTGTTAGACATGCAAAATATGGTAGAATTTGTATAGCCTGTCACATGGAAGAAATGAATGTTGTAATCTTATGCTGCGTTGGGTTTAGGGTTTAGACGGGGGACCATTGTGCTTGTGCCATTACATGTAACATGGATGCCAGATACATCGATATGCTTTCAGCATTGCCTCAGTGTACATCATTGATGAGGCAATATGGTAGAAAAGTTCTCTCTTTAGCCTCTGGTATTCCGGGGACACATTCGTTATGTGTGTGTAAATGTATTCATTATGTGATATCCATGATCAGGACATTTTCATACTCATTCTGTGTGTTGTAGATTCTTATAGCTCATCTTATTTTGTCTCTTCTCCCTGCTTTTCTATTTTTCTAATGGTTGATACTGGCAATGGTTTGCCTCAATCTGCTTATGGATAACATATTTGCCTAGATGACAATTACATTTTACTTTAAACCCTTATTAGTTTTACCTTCTGCTGATCGTTGTATGCTAATTTTATGAAAAAATTGGCTGAAGCCGACAACATATGCTTTCAAAAGGTTTAACCACGTGAAATCTCAGTGAACGTATTGGAGTAGGAGAACCAGACACATTTCGTTTCTAAGAGGTGACCCAAATAAAATAGTTCTAATAACAATCCACTTGTTAATTGAAATAAAAAAAAAGAATGTTGAATCATGATTCAATGATTTTCTCTTTCGGGCTAATAATTTTTAAATGACGAAAGATTACCGCTGCATGAGACTTGACACTCCTCCTTTTATACTATCTCATATCTCACCTTAGTGCTAACAGAGGCTTCAAGTCCGAGTTATAGCAAGCCAACAATCTCCATCCATTGCGAAATTCAACTATGTACTTTCTTTTCCTACTCCAGCTTGTACAAGATCCTTGGAGATGAACACTTATCCCAATTATACTAGGAAAAGAATATAATATGTTTAAAAAGAAAATAAACAATATGTTTATTAGAAAAAAAAGACATTTTTAACCAATTAAGTAATAATAACAATGTTTTTAATCAAACTATTAACATAAAACATTTTATTCAATTTCATATATTTTTTGACACTTAACAAAGAATAAAAAAGAAAAATGGCCAAAGGAAAAAAGATTTTAGCTTTCCTTAATTGTGAGGGGTGACTCGTTATAAAATAGAAGAAGACAATAAGACATGCAGTTTCATTACAACAATCAGGTAATAGAGGATACAAATGAGTATGTATCACTCCCCATGTCTCAAAACAAAACATGAATATGCCGTTAAGTAATATTGTGTTTGGTACATTGAAAAAAATAAGTAAATTTATTACCTATCTTTTAATGCTTGATAAGTAAATTTTAAAAATAATCTTATATTTAATATGTATATGTATATCTAATAAATATTGAACTTAGAAGGTATGAAATACTGCTCTCAATGTCAATATCCACTCATCATATAATACACTTTTAATCACCTAAAAATAAGACAAGAAAAAGAAAAATTAATTAATATCACTCAAAAAAATAATTAAAAAAAAAGAAGAAGAAGTTATGCGTCTGCCGGGAGTCGAACCCGGGTCTATTGCTTGGAAGGCAATTATCCTAACCGTTGGACTACAAACGCTTGTTGTCTATTATTAGACACATTTTGCTAAATAAAGAAAAAACTAAAGCTTAATAACAATGCATACATAAGAGTCTAACCAGACGGACAAATTGTGTGAGACTTCTTTTTATTTTATAAATTGGTGGATCAATAATTTGTGAATTCTAAAGTGTAATCTTTAGATTTATTAAGTTATCAAATAAAAAGAAGTGTAATACAACTTGTGTTAATTATGTGTGCCACACAAATTAAAGTTTCTCATTGGACAAACATATGCTCGAGTATAGAGATCATTTAAGAACTTGTTCGAATTTCAAACAACAACTTTGAGTCCTTCAAGTTCTTATATATATATATATATATACAACAAAGGTTAGGCTGAATAGATACCGAAACACCTAAAGTAAACATGATTTTTCATTAAGACACCTCAACGAAAACATGTTTCAATTGAACACTCAACCTATTATAAACCATCCTATTAGAGACTTTTTTGACAAATCCACAAGAAAACTAAAAATGAGTGTAGTACAGTCATTGCTGATGTAGCAAAATAGAGAACTAGTTGATTACATATGGCATTTTTTGAGTTAGTGGAAGTACTTTTAAAGGAGAATATGAATATTTTGTAGGTAAATATGGGGCGAACGAAGACAATCAACATGAAATGTCACTTATTAATACGAGAAAAAAGGTCCACAAAATAGCAACCAGAATCCTTGTATTTTAAAAAGTGACAATTACAGCTCAAAAAGATGAATAGAGCAAACTGTCAAGAATGAAGAGCCCCTAATTAATTCTCTGGCACTGAAGCAACATCCCTCTGTTGTGAACTATTTGCATATAAGTTATCATAATACTGTTGCACCACCAGGACTGATGCTGTTGTGGCGTATTCCGGTGAAGTCAACAAACTCCCGACTGGTCCGAGTTCAGGACAATCAATCCTCTGGCTCAATGCAAGAGGTACTACACCATCAGGCCTTCGACCAAGCAGAAACAAACTGCAACGACTATAATCACGTAGGATAGTAATTGTTTCCGACACATTTCTAACAGTCTTCTCTTCATATTTGATGGAACTGTCGTCTGATATACTCGTTCTGAAAGCAGCGAGAAACTCCTCATCAGCAGAGACTAATGTTGCAGCAGAGGTGTCTTCTGTATGTATTGTTACTATCTCTTCTGAGGAATCTGACTCCACTAGGAAGCGAATGACTGTTAACTCGACTCCTGGATGCTCAGCCATACGAGTCCCATAAGCAAGTGCTTCACGATCATCATGGCCCCCAAAGTATAGAACGGTAATAGAGAAGGAAACATTACTTGCAGATATCTGTGCAGTACCACCAAGTCCACGATCAACAAATATCCCCACTGAACATGAAGCATGTTCAAGAACCCTTTTGTTAACCAAGTGAAAATCAGGTCGAGTTGACTCAAATGAGCCGTCGAGCCTCAGATTCTTGTGATATGGTAAAATTATCATTGCTATATTTTTCTTCTCAGCAGTAATGCAAATATCTTCATGCATGTCAGAGAGTGATGAGATTGATGTCATTGGCCGCACAGAGACCTGACTTAATTGTTGGAAAGCCTCAAACGCCACAACAACGTGGTTAGCTGACCGCTGACCTTTATTCCAGAAGGGCAAGCCATTATGTCTAGCCTTGTGTACCATTAAGATAGCTGATGGTCTCTCCGAGAACTCCATGAGATGCATTGCGTATACAGAAAGCCTTTCTCCTCTCTCGGTTCCACGTGAGGCCTCAAGGAGATTAATGACCGATGGAATATTTCTAGAACTACGGAAGCAGGTTAGTATTCGCAGTTCAGTATTCGGATTTTTCCTTTCTATTCTCCTATGTTTATAGTCGCCTTTGCTTAGCATTTTCGCTGGTTTGTAAACAGCCAGAACCAGGGGTGTGGTGATAAAGGTCATGAAGAGAGCCATCATAACCATGATAGCAAAAGTCTGATCATTCAATACCTGCATGAGACATAGCGTAAACAATTTAAAGCTGAAACAGACGACCTGATTTCACAAAACAACTAAGATGCTAGACGAGCATTACCTTTCGATCTTTACCAATATTAAGGACAATCAGTTCCACTAGTCCCTTACTGTTCATAAGAAATCCAAGAGCAAGAGCTTCATTTTTGGGAATCTTCCAGAGAAGGGAAACTATAAAAGTACCAACAATCTTCCCAAAACAAGCTGTAAATATGACCAGAACTAGCAAACCCCATGATTGTATACCTTGGATTGTAGCAACGTTCGTTTTTAGACCACTTGAGACAAAGTATAATGGGAGGAAAAGACCAGATACAAGGTCCTCAACTTTTTCAACCAGTTCACCTGCAAATGGCCCCTCTTTTGGAAGTAGAACTCCAATGACGAAAGCCCCAAACATCGCGTGAATCCCAATAACATCCGTGACAAGTCCAGCTGCAAGTACAGCAGCTAAAGTAGCACATATATACAGCTCATCCACAGGTTCACCTTCGTGGCAACGTCGCGAAATCCATTTAAAAATTGGTGGCACAATAAGATAGGCGCCAATGACAAAACCACAACCACAGAGGAAAACCCAAAGTGGCACAACAGGAGATAGATTATCACCAGATAAGGCAATGGCAAGTGCAAGTAAAATCCAAGCTGCCACATCATTAATTGCTGCCGCAGACATGGCCATTCGCCCAACATCAGTAGTTAAGAGTTTCAGCTCAGCCAAAATGCGTGCCAGAACAGGAAATGCAGTTATGGAAAGCGCTACACCCATGAATACAAGAAATGCGGTAGCATTTACACCTTTATTTATAGTTCCTCGAAGAATAAATGAAGTGCCGATTCCCAAAGCAAACGGAAGAGTAATTCCTGTAACAGCAATGGCAAGGACTTTTTTCCCACTCTGACGCAATGACTTGACATCTAGTTCTAAGCCAGCTAGAAATAAAAAGAACAGGAGACCAATGTTTGCCAAAGTGTCTAAGACGGTGATGCTCTTCGGTGGGAATACTGCATTCAAATAGCCTTTGTTTCGACCAAGAGCTGATGGTCCCAGCAATATACCTCCCTGCATATCAGGAACAGAATGTTTAATTTTCTAAACAGAATGAAGTTCAAGATAACCTTTAAATTTTCTTGGCTTTGTAGTACTCCTGTAATTCAATATAAAAGGTGAAATTGTTCTTTCCTCTTCCAAAAAACGTGCCATGAAGATGAACGAAAAGGAAGACTAGAGGATCTCATCACAGAAGTTGATCACTGAAGTCTAATATACTATAACGAGGAGAAAAAAACATGTGATTCAAGAAAACAAAATAAAAGGGGGCCTTTTGATGACTTATAAAT
>JAJOOF010011859.1:0-19523 GCA_029582545.1 Solanum lignicaule
CCCCCCCCCCCCCCCCCCCCCCCCCCCCCCCCCCCCCCCCCCCCCCCCCCCCCCCCCCCCCCCCAACGGCTTTCTTCAACTCAACCAAAGTCAGATCATTATCTTGTTTTCCCTTAAAATCCGACACAAGAGACGATTCTGATCCATTTTGAACAATAACTCCCAAATGAGATAGTATGTGCACATCACGAACCAACTTTTTTTTCTCATACTCAATGTGACAAACATTGTTCATAGAAAATATACTAAGAGCATTGGCAACAACATTACCTTACTAATGGTAAAGAACACTCATATCATAATCCTATAATCCTTCGACAATTCAAGCCAATTTCCTTTGGCAAAGATTTCCTTTTGTTTAAACATATACTGAAGGCTCTTATGATTGGTAAACACATCGCATGAACACCAAAGAGACAGTATCTCCATATCTTCAAGGCAAAAACCATCGTCATCCACTCCAAATCATGAGTTAGATAATTCTTCTCATAAACCTTAAGTTGCCCGGAAGTATAGGCTATGACCTTACCATTTTACATCAACACACAACCAAGACTAATTCTGGAGGCATCATAATACACAATAAAACCATCTGAATCTTCTAGTATAGTCAAAATCAAGGCTGAAGTAAGTCAAATATTCAACTCTTGAAAACTCTTATGACAAGCTTCGGACCACTGAAATTTCACTTTCTTATGAGTTAAGGTAGTCAAAGGATAAGAAATAGAGGAAAATCTCTCCACAAACCATCTGTAATTATCAGCCAAACCCAAGAAACTCTGAATATTTGAGGGAGAAAGAGATCTAGGTTTGTTCTTAACAACATCGGTCTTCGTAGGATCAACTTGAATACCATCTTTTGAAACTATATGGCCAATGAATGCTACTGACCTTAACCAAAACTCACCTTTTCTAAACTTAGCAAACAACTTACGGTTCTTGAGAAATTGCAAGACAATCCTCAAATGATTGGCATGTTCATTCTCACTCCAAGAATAGATCAAGATGTCATTTATAAACACAATGATGAACACATCCAAATACTGTTTGAACAACCTATTCATCAAATCCATAAAAGTTGCAGGAGCATTCGTTAGTCCAAAAGACATTACAAGGATTCATAGTGACCATACCGAGTCCTCAAGGTTGTCTTAAAAATGTCACATTCTCTTACTTTATCCTGGTGATAACCAGATCTGAGGTCAAGCTTTGAAAAGAATCTAGCACCCTGAAGTTCATCGAATACTTATTCTTGATTGTGACCTTGTTCAACTGTCGATTGTTAATGCACATTCTGAGAGAACAATATTTCTTACAAACAAAGAGAACGAGAGCACCTCATGGAGAAATACTCGGTCTGAAGAAACCCTTATACAAAAGGTCCCTTAATTGATCTTTCAACTTCTTAAGCTCGGTTGGAGCCTTCCTATATGGAGGAAAGAAAATAAATTGGGTATCTGGAAGAAGGTCAAATATAAAGTTTATTTCCCTTTTGGGAGGAACTCTGGGATGGTTATTTGGAAACACTTTCGGAAACTCATTCAGAAACTGACTCAAGAGTAGGGGTTTTGGAATTGGTATCCCTAACTCAAACTAGGTGATAGATACAACCCTTCGAAATCATCTTCCTGGCCTTAAGGCATGAGATAAAATAACCTATATGAGTTGAATTACTACCCTTCCACTCTACGACCAGTTCATTTGGAAATTGCAACTTAACAACTATTGGTCTACAATCAATAGAGGCATAACAAGCATGAATCTAGTCCATACCAAGAATAGCATCAAAATCAAGCATATATAATTTGACTAGATCAACTGAGGTGATTTTCGAGAAAACTAAAACCGAACAATTTCTAAGAACTCATTTAGCTAAAACTGAATCACCAAAAATAGAGACTGAGAAGGGTTTTGATAGAATTTTGGGACTGACAACAAACCTCATAGAAATATAAGGAGTCACGAAGTAAAGTGTGGTTCCTAGATCTAATAAGGCATAAACATCATACTGAAAGACTCGTAACATACCAGTGAACACATTAGTGGAAACCTCATGATCTTGTTGAGTCTGAAGAGCATAAAACTTATTCTGACAATGTCCGGCACAAGAACTATATGAAGTACCCAGTTGAATCAGTAACCTAAAGAATTAGGTTGAGCATGTTGACAAATATCTCTACCATTGCTAATAAGCGAGGGGAAATCTCTAAACCTATGACCAGTTTTACGACAACCTAACATCCATCAGTATCGGCTAAACACTTCCTCGGATGGCTCTTACCACACTATTGACAAGTGGAGAAAGGATGTCCACATAAACCATCATTATGTGACTTAGGGTTGGGCACCTTATCTTTTTTGAACTTCAGCACTAGAGCACTAGCAAAAGATGGATCTAGGCCTGAAAAGCTTTGTCTAAACTAAGAATGACCACCACCAATAGATCTCTAATAAGAATAGTCACCACTATCGATTTGAGCCCTCTTACTCTCCCTAGCACTTTTATTAAGCTTATCTTCCTCAATCTATTGAGAAGGAGTCATCAACCTAGAAATATACATCTCTTTTATCAACATAGTGGTTCTACATTCTTTCATAACTATCTCTAAGACACCAGAAACAAACTTGCTCATCTGAGCTCTAAAGTCGAACACTATAACAAGAGCATACATGGAGAGTTGAGTGAATTTCATAGTATATTCCTTCAGACTGATATTTCTTTGTCTCGAGTTAATGAACTCTTGCACCTTTGCCTCTCTCATATCAAGAGGGAAGAATCGATCTAGGAAAGCACCTTGAACTTGTCCCAATCCAATAGACCCACATCAATAGCCCTTTCTTCCTTCCATTTCTTAATCCAAATTTTAAAAAACCCCTTTCAACTAATAAGTAGCTAAGTCCTCACTCTCAATCGAAGTGACACCTATAATCTCAATAATCATTTTGATTCCCTCAATAAACTTTTGTGGATCCTCGATCACCTTAGAACTATGGAATTCTGGAGGATTCCTCCGAGTGAAATCCTAGACTCTAGCCGATGCCATACCCATAATTGGGTTTATTGGAGCTACACCTAATGGTTTGCTTGAGAAGTCATGGCTTGAGACAACACTTGGAAAACAACCCTAAATTTCACATAAGTGACTTGCTCAGCCAAGGGATCAATCAGAGCTTGTGGTGCTTCTAGTTCCACATTCAATTTCCTTCTTACAAGGGCTCTTCTTGGAGGCATAGTTCTAAAAAATAACATAACATAAGTTAGAAGGAAACCTTATGGAGTTCAACTATATCGCATAAAGTAAGAGTTATGAAAGAAGAAAAGTTTCTTAAACATCTTGTAGCATCTCATTCATAAATGTGGTACGTTTCACACCTATGAAAAAGAAGCTACTCAACACGTCTTTCAGACACCGTCAGAAACTTGAACCTAATTCTATAATTACCAAGTTTTTACAACCCAAGACTACCCTCTAGACGTGAAATGGTATTTAGAATTCTGAGGGACTCCAAGCTAACCATATGGCATAGCATGACACTATGAAAACATGCATAACTTAAATAACATGATAAGTGGAATAAATTCTCAAATCATGAACTCAACATATTAAGAAAATCTGAATACAAAGACTCATAAGTGGAAGTACTAAGTTCTGAATAAACCTCTATCATAAGTGAGTTTCTAGGACAAGCACTAGCTCACTCAAAATATCTGAAATTGGAATAACGTTTGAAATGATCATAAAGAAAACATAAGTGGTATGTCTCCAAACCATTAGAACTCACCAATACTAAGCAAAGCTTATAAGAGTGCGTACTTACCACAAGCCTAATATGGAGCGTTAATACCTGTAACACATTGGAATTTGAGAAAGGTATGATGGGTTGAACTGGAAGGTCCATACGCCTAAAACCAACCATGGACCCTCTATGTTGGCTAAATGAACCTCTTAGGCCATCATTGGACATTTAGGGTAGTGAGTTGGCCGTTTAAGACAACCCTGAAATAGGTCATCTATACGGATCCCTATACGAACGGAGGAGAGTAATATGGTCCATTTAGGCTTACATATAAGCCACCCGTCAGCTTTTTAAGTCAAGGATATTTTAGTATTTCCTTATGTGTCTAGGACCTAAGCTATGTCGTTTTAACCCCTATTTTAAGCCCTATATAAGTGATTTAAGTCCTAAAACTACCCATTCTAAATCATTCTCCTAAATCCAAAATATCCCTCCAACTTCATCCCTCAAAATCCTCTTTAAAACTACAGAAGAAAAAGCTGGATTGAGCTACTGGTTTTTAGCACCCCACCCATGGTCCACTTCACAGACCGTGTGAAGGAACACAGACCGTGAAGGTCCTCGTGATTCTTCACTTAGGGATGGGGGTCTACTGGCTTGGGACCACGGACCTTCCCACAGTCTGTCATCAAGACCACGACCCATGAAGGGATCTGTGGTCTGATGCCTGAGCCTGGGTGGTTTTGTCCTGCTCCCATGAGCCTTTCCACGGCTCATGTGGTGGTCCACAGGTCGTGAAGGGCTCTGTGGTCCACCACTTCTGGGCTGGGTGTGAACCACGAGCAAACCGACGGACCGTGGTTCCTTTCACGGCCCGTGAACCCCTTCGTAGTTCACCACTTTTCCTGCTGGTCAGTTCTGCTAATTCTGAGGTGTTACAATATCTCCCCCTTGGGAATATTCATCCTCGAATAAAGTCTAAACAAGTTGAGTACGGAGAGAAAGAGTTGCAAACCCTACTACTAAGTACTAGAAATTGATATCTAACTGAACTGAGTTCCAAAAACATGCAAATATGTTGAAATACAAGAACAAATGAAGGAACAAGATACTAAGACTGATTTTACGCAAGGGTAACTAAGAGACTGGAGAGGAACTATTACCTAAAGCTGAAACGGAATCAGAAGGAAAGAGATGAGGATACTTGGCCTTCGTGGCTTCTTCTGCTTCCCAAGTAGCTCCCTCTACGGACTGACTCCTCCACAAAACCTTCACTGAATCGACTTCTTTATTTCTTAACCTACGAACCTGATGGTCAAGAATCTCAACTGGCACCTCTTCATAAGTGAGACTATCCTTCACACTCACACTCTCTAATGGTACTATTGATGTCGAATCACCCACACATTTCTTCAACAAGGAAATGTGAAAGACTGGATGAACCCCTGCTACTTCTGCTGGCAACTCTAACTCATAAGCCACATTACCAACCATTTTTAGGATTCTGTAAGGACCTACATATATAGGACTGAGCTTCCCTTTCTTGCCAAATCTCATCACCCCTTTCATAGGTGATACTTTCAGGAAAACCCAATCTTCGATCCCAAACTCTAAGTCCCTTCTTCGCACATCTGCATATGACATTTGACGACTCTGGGTTGTCTTCAGTCTATCTCTGATGAGCTGAAATGTTTCCATAGCTTCATGAACCGAATCTGGCCCAATCAAAGCTGCTTCACATACTTCAAACCAACCAATCGGGGACCTGCATCTACCCCCATATAGTGCCTCATAAGGGGCAATCTGAATACTGGAATGGTAACTATTATTGTAGGCGAACTCTATAAGATGTAGGTGATCATCCCAACTACCCTTTAAATCGATCACGCAAGCTATCAACATGTCCTCTAAGGTCTGAATGGTACGCTCTGCCTGACCATCCGTCTGTGGATGAAATGTTGTGCTGAGATTTACCTAAGTACCAAGACCATTTGAAACGATTTCCAGAAATTAGAGGTAATCTGAGGACCTCTATCTGAGATGATAGACAAGGGAACTCCATGCAAACTAACTATCTCATTAATGTAGAGTTTAGCATAGTCTTCCGCTAAATATGTAGTCTTGACATCCAAGAAGTGAGCGGCCTTAGTAACTCTGTCTACTATCACCCAAATGGAGTCATGTTGTCTGTGAGTACGAGGTAAACCCGTAATGAAGTCCATGTTTATCACTTCCCACTTCCAGGTAGGAATGTTAATCTCTTGTGTCATACCTCCTAGTTTTTGATATTCTACCTTCACCTGTTAACAATTACGACACTTAGCCACAAAATCTGCTATGTCCCTCTTCATGTCGTTCCATCAAAAGACTTCATGTAGATCACAGTACTTCTTAGTGGCACCTGGATGAATGGAATACCTGAAGTTATGAGCTTTTGTAAGGATCTGCTACCTTAACTCATGCACATTAGGAACACATAAGTCATCCTAGTAACGAAGCACACCATCTCTCCCTTGGGATAAAACCTCAACTTTCAATTGATGAACTGCACCTTTCAACTGAAGTAATATAGGATTACTATCCTGTTTTTCCTTAACCTCTGCTACCGGTGAAGACTCTGATCTATTATGAACTACCACATCACCATTTGACATATCCATAAGACTAACTCCTAAGCAAGCAAGCCGGTGAACATCTTTTGCTAATTATTTCCTTTCTTCCTCAACATGTAGTACACTACCCATGGACAGTCTGCTGAGAGCATCAGCCACTACATTGGCCTTACCCGGATGGTAAAGCACATTCATGTCATAGTCCTCGAGGAATTCAAGCCATCTCCTCTAACGAAGATTCAACTCTTTTTGGGTGAACACATACTGGAGTCTCTTATGATCTGTGAATACCATACAAGTAATGTCTCCAAATCTTTAGGGCAAATACTACAGATGCAAGCTCGAGGTCATGAGTCGGGTAGTTTTTCTCATGGACATTAAGCTGTCTAGAAGCATAAGCTATGACCTTACCTCAATGCATCAGCACACAACCTAGGCCGATCCTGGATGCATCACAATAAATCACATAACCATCTGAGCCATCTGGTAGAGTCAAGACATGAGTTGTAGTCAACCTAATCTTCAGTTTTGAGAAAATTTTCTCACACTCATCTGACAACTGAAACTTGACCTTTTTCTGAGTCAACTTAGTCAATGGGGAAGCTATGGATGAAAATCCTACCACAAATCTTCTGTAATAATCGGCCAAACCCCAAAAACTTCTGATATCTGTTGGAGAGGTGGGTCTGGGCCATTTCTTCACTGCCTCTATTTTCTGAGAATCAACTCGGATTCCTTTGCTAGATACCACATGACCAAGGAAAGCAACTGATTGTAACAAGAATTCACATTTGTTGAACTTAGCGAATAACTGGTGATCTTTGAGAGTTTGCAGAACAACTCTCAAATGAGTTGCATGCTCTTCCTCACTCTGAGAATAAATAAGGATATCATCAATAAAGACAATGACGAACAAGTCAAAATACTATTTGAACACCCTTTTTATTAATTCCATGAAAGCTGCAGGAGCATTGGTTAGTCCAAAAGACATAACTACAAATTCATAATGACCATATCAAGTTCTAAAGGTTGTTTTCGGGATGTCACTATCTCTAACTCTGAGCTGATGATAGCCGGATCTGAGGTCTATCTTAGAAAAGCAACTAGCACCCTGAAATTGGTCGAACAAGTCATCAATCCTGGGGATGGGATACTTATTCTTGATTGTGACTTTGTTCAACTAGCACTCTCAAATGAGTTGCATGCTCCTCCTCACTCCGATAATCAATGCACATTTTGAGGGAACCATCTTTCTTTTTCACGAACAACACTGGAGCACCCCATAGAGAGATACTAGGTCTGATGAAGCCCTTATCTAGAAGGTCTTTCAACTATTCCTTTAATATCTTAAGCTCAAATGGAGTCATTCTGTAAGAAGGAATCGAAATAGGCTGGGTATCTGGAAGGAGATCTATTCCAAAGTCAACTTCTCTTTCGGGAGGAACTCTGGAAAAATCTTCTGCAAATACTTTTGGAAACTCATTTACTACTGGGACTGACTCAAGATTTGGGGTTTTGGAGTTTGAATCCTTGACCCGAACAAGATGATAGATATACCCTTTAGATATCATCTTTCTGGCCTTTAGGTAAAAGATAAATCGACCTACAGGCACTGAGCTACTACCCTTCTACTCTAAGACTGGCTCTCTTAGAAACTGAAACCGAACGATTCTAGTTCTATAATCGACTTAGGCATAACAAGAATGTAACAAACTCATCCCTAAAATGATATCAAAATCTACCATTTCTAACTCTACAACAATTGCTGAAGTGACTTTCTGAGAGACTATGATAGGGAAATTTATGTATACCCGTCTAGCTATAACTAGGTCACCAACTTAGGTAGAGACTCAGAAGGGTTCTGAAAGAGTTTCTATACTGACACCGAAGTTTACTGATATATAGGGAGTTACAAAAGACAAAGTAGCCCCTGGATCTAACAATGCATAAACATCTAAATGAAAGACTCGTAACGTACCAGTGACCATATCAGGAGAATCTTCCTGGTCCTGGCGAACCTAGAGAGCATACAACTTGTTCTGGCGTTGACCGCCACCTGTACCAAATGAAACACCCTGCTGAGTTGGATGACCTATTGGTGTTGCTGGAGTTGTAGACTGAGCCTTATTATTGTGACCTCTTTGCCCCTGCCTAGCAGAAGGGCAATCCTTCAACCTATGGCAAAACTGACCACACCCAAAGCACCATTCCTTGCCTGCAAGACACTCGCCTGGATGGTTCTTACCACACTTCGGAAAAGTTGGGAAAGTCCTGTTACCTAAAGTACTACCTTGAGACTTAGAGCCTAATTCCATACCTTTCTGATCCTGTTGAAACATGGGGGATGGAGCACTAGCTGATGAAGGTGCTGGGGCTGTAGATCTCTGCTGAAACTATGAGCAATTTCCACCACCCGATTTCTGCTAAGAGAATTCGTAATTCCCTGTTCTATCCTTCTTGTTGTCCTTAGCCATTTCCCTAAGCTTAAATCTCTTAACGTGCTAAGCATGAGTCATAAGCCTAGAGATATTCATATCCTCTAAGAGCAAAGCATTCCTGCACTCTGTCTTCACCAAGTCGGATACCCCAAACAGAAACTTACTCATTTATGCCCTTGGATCGGCAACCATGTGTGGAGCATACCTAGAGAATTAGATGAACTAGAGTCTGTATTCTTGGACTGACATTGTACCCTACTTCAAATTCATAAACTACTGAGCTTTAGCCTCTCTCAACTTGCTTGGGAAGAACCTATCCAGAAAAAGCTCTAGTAAAACACTCCCATGTCACAGGAGCTGCATCCGCACCCGTGTTGTCTTTCCACTGAGTGAACCAAATATGAGCCACATCATTAAGCTGGTAGGATGCCAACTCCACCCTATCGTTACTAGTCACTTGCATCACTCCAAAAAATTTCATAACCTCATCAACAAAGTTTTGTAGGTCCTCACCAACTTGCGACCCTAGAAACTCACGCGGATTCATTCGAACAAAATCTCAAACCCTAGCTGCCACTGATCCACCATTCGTATTCATAGGAACTGGAACCTGCTGATTATTCTAATTGGACACACTCTGAGCCAAAAGTTGGATCGCATTCTTAAATTCTGCATTCGAAACCTTATGGTTTGGGACTAGAGGAACCGTTAGCATTCCGTGTGTAAGCTCTATGAGGAGGCATGATCTGAAACGCTTAACGGCGGATTAGAAAGGAGAAGTTGGATCATACCTCATACACGATAAGAGTAGCAAAGAGAGTGAAGTTTTTCTTAAAACACTTCGTAGCCTCCCTCACATAGAATGTGGTGCACTTCACACCCATGAAAGAGACTCTACTTAGTGCGGCTTTTAGACATCCTAGGACTCTTGAACATAATGCTCTGATACCAAGTTAGTCACGCCCCGAGGCTACTCCCTTGACGTAACACGGGATCTAGGATCACAAGTGACCCCAAGCTAGCATATCATAAGCAATCTATAACATAACTGAGTAATACATAACAATGCGGGAAGTTAGACAGTAGATAATTGAATGTAGGGAATACCCAAATATGATATGAATGTATATAAAACTTACTAAGAGTTTAGAGATACTGAACATTCACTCAAAGCTAAAGTTGAATCTAATATTATGTCTAAAAAGCCTCTAGTGCCTAGAGTTTCTGGGACATGACCCCAGCTAACCCTATCAAAACTGAAAACGGAAATAAAAGACTAAATATGAAAAAAAAAAACATGTATATTGTCCTTGAAGTATGAGGACTCGCCACTGAAGCTGATGAATACAGATCAGGAACCGATCTATGTGTGATCTGGATGATGAATACTTGAACCTACATAATGAAAGGATGTAAGGCAAAGTATGTGTCAGTACTTGGAATGTACTGAGCATGCAGGATATAGATAATAGTTTAAAATATACATAGGTTGAACAAAGCATGACTGAGCAATGATATAATCTGAACATAACATAAATATTGAATTATAAGTGAAAGGAATTGAACTGAATTCAATGACCAAGTATTGATTATTAACATAACATGTTGAGACTGAATACTGAAGTATAAACTAAAAACCTGGTCAAATGCACTAGAGTCTGACTATGGGAGCTACTATTAACCGACATAAAACCATGTGAGATAAATGTGGAGTCTGATGTATATGCCCCATCGAGAGGACCCAATATACCTTGCCAGGGCTATAAAGACATGATTGACGTGATCACTAAATCTGATGCCTACGGAGGGAACTTGTAAACCTACGGGGGCACGTAGTTCTGGGACTATAAGAGTATACTGAACCCTAGTCCAACTCGGTGCTAAGCCTAATCCCAATTAGAAATGTGTATGACACAACATAAATAAAATATTGGATAGCTTAATATTCTGACATTCAAATCTGAGAATGCAACATTAAGTACTGACAATGTAACATTTGAAAATTGGAGCATGTTTATCTGTTTAACTGATCTAGCCAGTGTAATTCATGAACTAATAGAATCTACACAACCAGGGTTGTGAGTTTCATGCAAGCAACTAAGCAACGTTTTCATGAAAACATGATAATTCGATTAAGAATACTATAACAACTAAATCACAACCAATATCTAAGGTTTTAAAAACCCTAGGTCTAAACAAGACATGGAGAATTAAGAATCTGACTGAATTTTAGAGAACTAGTGGATGAAAGGAATCACCTAGTGAAATCTCACATACCTGGTGATGAAATTCACGGCGAAATCTGATGTACCGTGATTTTACAGTATTTTTGATACATTTCACTTAAGAGTTGTGTATGTCTAGGGCTATTTTGTATTAGTTTATATGTGTTTTTCTCATGTTTGTAGGGAATAGGTTCAGGCGCGGAAACTTGAAGATACAACTGAAAGAAGTGCAGAAAAGGGCATCTACGGAGGCAACTTACGGACTGTAGGTCCAGTTACGCATCGTAGATGATAGTCGTAGAAGGGCAAGAAAGGCATTGCTGAAGATCAGGGAATTCTTGACCAAGTGTGGAACCACGATTATGACTTACGGACCATAGATTGATCTACAGACCGTACTGTTGCTCCGTCAAATCATTCAGAGATTGGTTCCAGTACCTGATGCTGAAAAAATCTAAGTGTGGCATTATGGAGAAGAGTTACGGACCGTAGATAGACTTACGGTCCGTACTGTTGAATCGTCGATTGTGACAAAGATTTTGTAGATTTTGAAGAAAGAAATTGCCTAAGTCCTAAGCCACGGAAGGGACCTACGGACCATAGATCGACTTACAGACCGTAGGTCAGTCTCGTAGAATGAAGACGCATCCTATAGCTTTGTTTCCTTATTTCGTTTCCTTTTTAGTTAGGACTTATTTTTCTATATATAGGGTATGTAAACCTCGTTTTTGGGGGGGAGACTTTATTATTTTAGTTCTAGTTTTTGGCTTCGGAGATTAACTTGCAACTTAGCAATTCTTAATTTCCTAAGTTTGTGTTGAAGATTTTGGTTTGGAAATTCAAGTTGAAATTCTGGGTTTATCATTCTCATTATGTAAGTTCATGATTTCTTCTTCTAAAAATATGAATTGTGTTCTTACTAATATGGGTAACTAAATCCACAACTAGGGTTGTGGGAACCATGAGCGATTAACAAAGTATGAATAGTAACTAAGCAATTCTTTAATAGTGTTGTTGCATGCATTGATAATTCTTTCATTTAGAAGTCTTTTTAACGAGTGCACGCGTTAGAACTCGCCTTGTTGCTACTTGTCGGACCAAGGAGGTAGTTAATAAGAAAAGAATTATCAACATAGATTTAGTGTGATACTATCTAATAGTCTAATGTCGATTGTTGCGAGGGTGAAAACTAAGCCATACATCGATGTGATGTCTAATATGAGGTAAAGGTAAGGGTTAGTAAATTATACACATGTAGCAGGACCAAGGTGCGGGGTGAAATTCTCTAGATGCCGGACCAAGGATTTAGAGATACTTAACTTATCACTTTGCATGTAATACACTAGGAAAGGATTGCTATTACTAGGATTACCGCGTTATGAGCTTATGGGGAACACGTACACCCTAGTTACTTTCTCATCTTGATAACAACTAAAGTTTGAATCTTGCTCACTGAATACTTACATAATTTCCTGAATTTGTTTCACAAACCCCCCCCCCCTCCTTTAATTACTTGTTTTCGGAAATACATCGACTAAAAGAATATAATTGTAAGTTAAGCTTAAGTCTAAACCATATTCCTCATCGGATCGACCCCAACCTCCAAGTTGGGTTCTTTACTTGATTTGGATCGCTTATGCTTCTTTAGGGAGGTGTAATTTGAGCGTATCAGAATCCTTTAATTTCAGGGCTGGAACTTAAAGAAAACCTTCTGCTTGTTCTTGAGAGGTTGGTCAACTTTCCTCTTCTTTTTGCTCTAAGTTTTGGTGAATAATCGATTAGGGTAAGTTCTGACTAAATTACTAGGCTTAAACTGAGTAAAATGACGTAGTTTAGGGGTTAAACGACATAGTTTAAATGTCCAATGTGTACGGGAAAATACTAAAATGACCCCAACTTAAAATCTGACGGAGGCCGACCACGGCGCCACTGACGGAACCCCACCTACGGTCCATTTCACGGACCGTACGAAGGACCACGGACCGTGCAGGTCCTCGTGGTTCTTCACTTAGGGATGGGGGTCAGTTGGATCAGGACCACGAACCTTCCCACAGTCCGTCATCAAGACCATGGCCCGTAAAGGTCTCCTTAGTCTGATAGCTGAGCCTGGGTGGTTATGTCCTTCTCCCACAAGCTTTCCCATGGCTTGTGTGGTGGTCCACGGCCCATGAAGGTCTCCGTAGTCGACCACTTCTGGGATGGGTGTGAACCACGAGCGGGTCGACAGACCGTGGTTCCTTTCACGGCACGTGAACCCCTCTGTGGTTCACCACTTTTCTTGTTGTTCAGGTCTGCTAAGTCTGAGGTGTTACAATAGGCTTAAAACCACGTAGGATAGGAATTAAAAGAGTGAAAAAGATCCAACTACTCCTAACTAAAATCTGCCGAACAACTTCTACGAACGCCTTCTATAGTTCGTAGAAGTATACACGGCCCCATCAACGGCCTCGTGAAAGGCATGAGATAAAATTCTTATTTTTCAAGTTTGATTCCATGGACCGTGAATTGTTCCACGATATTTCTACCCTCTCATCCTGTCGAAGCAAAAACTTCCAACTTTTTTATCCTTCATTCCACGACAAGGTCTACGTCTCGTAAACCTTTACACGTGTCATGCAACCTTCCTTATAACCACCCCTAATTCCAATTACTTAAAGCTTTAGTGATATGGACTATGGACCCATCCATGGTCAATAGAACCCTTCATGGCTCGTGTAACCCATATGTACTATCAACCCTCATTTTTCAATTCTCTTATGGCTGATCAATGGACTAGTCTACATTCCGTGAATCCTTGTACAAATTGTATAAGTGTTTGTGGTCCCTGACTTTGGACTTCCCAAATCTTGAGTTACCTTCCACGGACTGTGAAAGCCTATATAGTCCATGAACACCTCTCATGAAGGATAAAAGTTGCAAACTTCAGCAACTTTTTTTTGCATTTTCCCACTTCAACCAACGTTTGCATTTCTAAGGTGTTACAATAGCTGATAGCAAGAGATTGAGGCTGAGCTTGTTGGCGTATGGAGTTGAATCATCTCCTTTTGTATATTTTGATTAATCTTTTGTATTCTGAGGCATTCCATTTACTTGTATATTTCTAGTCATGTACTCGATATTAATTTGTAGTAATTATGTAGTGATGCCTACCAAGTTTTGGAATGGATCTCCTGTAACTTGTTTCCTCCTTCATTGTATGTATACATATGCCTAGTTATTTCCACTACAATTTGATTTAATTTTAGTGTACATCTTTAAAGTTGGTTCTTCCACTCCCTAAGCTTGTCACTCTCATTCTTAGCTAAGTGTTGACTTACCTACTGATGGGTTGTAATAGGCGCCGTTATGACACATAGTTTTGGGTCGTGAAAGTACCTAATTAATTTCCACAACTATGATGCCGACATTCACTCTTCGAACAGAGATAGTAAGGTTAGGACTTCTAGCGTTGGCCATGGGGAGGTTGGCATAGAACTTCATTACCCAGCACCCATTATCAGTGCATGACTCCGACACTAGTGGTTCCCACCCAATTATCTATAAAAGGGAATAGAACTGTGGCGCTTTCTCTTCCACCTCCTCCATAATAAAGCTCATCTCATGTATAAATATGTTTACCTTCTGCTCGAGGTAGTGCCTCTTGTGTTGATCAATCATGATCTCTCATAGGGACGTTGTCAATCTTTTCTTCAATTTTGAAGTAGTACCTAAAAACTGAGGGAGAAGTCGTAAGATGATGTATTCTAGCATTGGTAATAAGAATTAAGTGTAAAAAAAAACCTAGAAAAATACTTCCAAAATCTAATTTCTTTTTAAACTTCCCACTGGTTACTACCTAAGTCTTTGTTGCATCGAGTTTTCTATGATGAGGAACCCTTGCTATGCAAGCCCCCTCTAGTGAAGAAATGTATGTCACCACACACATAATCTTCTTCATTGAACTTGAGTCCAAGTCATGGCAATCGGGAATTTTGACACAATTTTGTTTAAATTCCTCACAGATCGAATCCTTTTCGAGCATGTAAGACTCTTAACCAATGTTTTTACAAGGATTTAAGTCCAAAATCAATCCATATGGGAATATTGAAGGTTCTAAGTCTCTTTTTAAACCACCTTCTCCATTTTTGAGTTCTACCATAAAAAAAATCTTGGTTCAACCCATGCAACGTTATGAGTAACTTAGATATGTAAAGCTTAGAAGCATGCTTTTATCTACCCTTCTACTAGAGAAAACAAGTTCCTACTCCAAGACCCCCAAATAGCTAGTTCTAACAAGCAAATCAGTGTGGAAAATATGAGATTATCAGGAAAATCTAGGAGTAAAAGCATTAGAAAGGACGAGTTACCTTGTATTTAGTCAAAAAGAAGATAGGTTGTAGAGAGAATTCATGCTAGAAGTTGAAGAGTTCAAAATGACCATTCTCTTCCTTTTTTAGTTGAAGACGTATTTCTATGTAGCTGACTTGAGTTCAAACTTCCCCAAATATTCCAATGCACAACAAAATTTTCCCAAGTTAATATCTATCCCAATTAGGGATATTTTGGTCTTAATAACTTTAATCAGTGAATAGTGTGTTATTTCCATTGTTGAAAAGTTTGAAGGAATATTTTTACCCTGAAATTATTAAAATTCAAAATATTCGATTTAGATAAAGTCCCTTCAATTTCGGCCCTAACCGCCCTTCACCCTAGTCCATTTGGGGACAAATGATTGCTTAAATAGTATATGATATAACAATAGAATCCTTCGTTATTGAACTTTCCTTGATACAAATGTATAAATTGATATTTTCCTACACGACAAGAGTGGGCTCGGACACTAGAGTCCGCCATAGCGGACAAGCTACCACCATAGTGAACTCGCTGCTACAAAGGCCTGATCACTGCAGTGAACACACACAAGGCAATACTTGGAGATGAGTTATCTGACTTTTACTCCTACTCTAAGAAGGGATACCTCCTAAAAACACTTATAAGTTAGATTTTAGAGAAAAGATCTCAAGAAAGGTGGAAAATAGAGACACCCCATGGAAAATAACTCCACCCTACCTACTTATTCTCTAGAAGAAATCTAGTTTGTAGGTGAGAGCAGAGTTGCATGGATTCTAAGGTAGCAAGTTTGCATCGAAGTAGGATATGGTCTTAACTTTTTGTATAGACTTAATTTGTGACATATATTTACACTATAGATTTGATGGAGACAACATGATTAAACTTGTGGCCATGATGTTCTGGTGGTCGACATTTACAATAATGTAATTTGGATAACATAGATGTGTGTCTTGCATGTGATGATAAATATGAATAAACCTCAAAATGTCTAACATGAATAAGTTGATTTGGGATTTTGTGTGTGGTCAATTCTTAAAGTAATTTGTAATTTATTGTAGTTAGTATAAAAGTGAACTTGGGAATTTCATACAGTCAACTGTATGTATTTCTTGTAGTTTTCATGATGAAATAATGTTGTACTTAATAATATTGTGTGGAATGAAGGGTTGTTTAGTAGTAATGATGTGTTACTCGGGTGAAGAGTTGCGCAATTAGTGAATCTTAATGTGTCGGGTGCAACTACTGTAGTAGGGGGTTTTAAATGGGGAATTATTAAATAAACTATATTATTGTATTTGTAGTCAATAATTTAATATGCACAAGAGTTGTGGTTGTTAGATATCAGAATCTAAAAAGATAATTTATCATCAACTCATCATGTTGAAGTGTTCATTGTGCAAAACTGATGAATTGATTAGTCTCCTAAAGCCTCTCATCTCAATTAATAGAACATCACCCCAAGTCTTTGCCGATACTTGGGTGTTAAATAGATTTGTTCATTTATCATATTGCTCAAGTTAGCTATTCTATCTCTATATCAAGTTATAAGATGAGGATTGGTTGCCCCAAATACATGTTAATGATCTTTTTTCATAATCTTAACTTCTTTTATTAAGCAAGTCATAGTACATACTAGTTCTTAATATTTGCAACCATTAAAAAAAAAATATTTACAAAAGAATCTTAATCCACAGTGATCATCCCTTTAATGAGAAGAATTTAATATGAAGAATAAATTATCCTTGTTCCTACTCTAAGTTCCATAGCCCTTGTTATGAATTTAGTTGCTCATAACAAGATACGAATAATAATAAAAGTAATTTAAACAACTAAAAAACATAAAGTTGCAAGAAAGTAAACTAAATCATTGATTAACTCAACTCTTGCAAGAGTATCTTGTTCGTTCCACAATAATATTCTATAAAATCAATAATTAAACCTAAAAACTATTCTAAAGTAGCTTGCATCAAAGAATGATGAAAACTCTATCATAATGATAGTCCCAAACTTCTAATGATAAAGTGTAACCCTAAATATTCCTTTCTCATGACCTATACATAATAGAAGAGTAAGAATCTAACTCTTTGTTAGGCTTTGCTTTCATTTGGTGTCACGATCCAACCCACCGGGCCGTGCGGGCACCTACTATAACACCTAAGTAGGACCCTTAATTCCCAAATAGTGAAAACCATGCGGAAGATTAAGAAAACTAAGATAGAAACAAATTCATAGAGATTTTCATAAAATAAGAGTTTAAAACGATTCGAGTTCAGACTTGTAAAGAAATTAACACTCCAAGGATCTAGTCTAAACAGGTACAAGAGATTCTAAGATTACAAGATATGAACGCAATAACAAAAGACACAGCTCCCACCACATGGAAGGAAACATAAAAGTTGTTGGAGATTACATTTGTATTCACCTATGAGACATCACCAAACCTGCATCCAGACAATGCCCAAAAGGCATAACAAGAGTAGTATCAGTACAAACTACACATACTGGTAGGCATCATCAGTCAACCCGATACCCACTGCATGACAAAAATATGCAATAAGACTATTCATTCCTCCACCTTTATATTTTCCTGCACTTACCATTTCCAGATACTTAAATCATACTAGTACACTTGACTTTAACCCCTTACTCACTCTGTTCTTGATCATAACTTAGCCATCCTGTCTCTCGAGGGAGATCCCGTATATAGCTACTACCAACCCGACCAAACACTCACGACATGCCCTTACATCTTCCACATCACCACTCAACCCTTGACTCAATAGTACGTTCTATCAAGGCCTATTAACCGTTCAATACTAATCCCCTCTTAGGGTAATACTTTAACTAATTGACATTACGACATAACACCAACCCAATTCTCAACGAAAATACTCATTACCACCTATCTAATATAACACATAATGACACCTGGACCCTCGGTCTCCACTTACCACATCACATTCCAATTTGGGCCTAACCATTCACAATTTATTCCTTACAAGATATACCTAATTAACTTACGACACCTCAACCCACACACACACACACACACACACACACACACACACATATATATATATATATATATAATGTACAATCCTGTTATCATTTCAGGAGCAACGCACAATCCACATCCTCAATAATACGCATATATGACAAGTCAATGGTACTCCCATGAAACCCATACCCAAACTGTAAGTGTGCCGGTACGTGAGGTTGGGACGGGTGGAGAAGAACCTGGCGGCTGTCCGTAGGAGGTTGGGACATTCCCTTGCTAGCACTACTCTAGTTCCACCCAGCACTGCTCCGGAGGTTTAGATGTTCCACTGCAAACTCCTCCAGGAGAGGAGGAAGGGATCGTCAGATAGTCCGGATGTGGAAGACCTTGAAGATAATTTTTTCTTATGTTACCCCCGGATAGGAGGTTCCCTGAGTCGACAAAAAAGACTTCCAGCATTTTACCTTTATGGATGAGGTTGTGACTGGCCTGGTATCCCCGGAGGACCTAGACTCTAATGATGATACCTCCCAGTCCCAGGGATCCTGATTTGGTTTTTCGCCTCTCTTGGGCCTGTATTTGAACAATCCTTTATTTTTCCTTACTTTTTGTATGCACATGGATGATGATTCTGCTGTTATTCACAGTTAATATTAATTGCTAAGGGTTGATAACATATTATTCTAAATTGATGAGTACTGACAATTACGAGAATTGACCCATGTACGATACGAGGTCTACACGTGTGACTAGGGAAAATCAGGGGAGACAGGACTGAGATTTTGTCTCTCCCTGTCCTGCGCTAGCGGGAGAAATCCTATTCTGGTGGTCTCGCTCTGGCAGGAATAATCCCACCCCAGCGGCTCAGACGAAAACAGTACCCCCGGTCAGCAATTTCCTGGGGTTCTTCCTGTTTCTAAAATTCCCCAGTCTATAACTACGCATTTAGGTTAATCTTTTCAGCTAGCATGGTCATTGTCTCCCCGAGTCAATCCCCACGTTACACACTCCAGATTTCTTTCCCATTAATTCAACACCACAAACACACACATTCCCATGATATCACATACACTCACACGGTTATAGTCGGTTACAACACACGTCAAAATTTTCATTTTATGAATCACATCGTAGTTTATCTAGACCCTTGCACCGAACTCAGTAATGATTCTCTTTCCAA
>JAJOOF010011861.1:0-10201 GCA_029582545.1 Solanum lignicaule
ATTATTGGTATGAAAGCTGACTTAATATACGATTTATGAATATGGTATGAATTTTGTCTAATGTTGGCATGAATTGGTATAAAATTTGGTATAAAAATAGTATGATGTATTACTTATATTTGGTGTGAAACTTGTTTAAATCTGGTATGAAGTTGGTACACAGTTTAGAGGAAATCTATTTTTTTCAAATTATTCTCATTATGTCTACTAATCTGGCATGAAACATGAATAATATTGGTATGAAAGCTGACTTAATATACGATTTATGAATATGGTATAAAATGTGTTTTAACATTGGTATGAAATTGATTTATTGTTGATATGAAAGCTGACTTAAGTTGTGTATTATTTTTATCAAAAAATGGATGATATCAGTGGTCCAATTATGTGAATTGATTGTAGTTTGTTAAATCACCCTTTTTTTTGTATAAATTATGACTAATGTTGGTATGAAATTGGTATTTTCTTATAATACCTATTTTTTATAATAAGAAGGTTTCTTTTTCAATTTCTCCAACTAGGTTGATGGCAATGCGGAAAAACAAAGAACGATGATGGCGCGATCAGTGAAAGTGAAGTAACTGGGACTGTTGCTAGCAAATTTGATGGATCCCACATAGCAAAAGAACATGCTCCAAATACCAGCAATTACCCTACACCAAGACTACGGAGATCGAATTTGAGATAGTTGATTGCAACTTAGACTCTTTGGTATTTCATGTCTTTTTAACTTTTGAACGATATATAGTTGTTTTTTTATACAGTTTTAAGTATTGAATGATATAGAATATGCAATGTTTTCTTCAATTCAGTTATCAACTACATATGAATTACAGATTGACTCTCATAATTTCAGGATACTAGTTATATACAGACTACATATCAATTGGATACAAATTTCTGGATATCAGTTATATACAAACTACATAACAATTGGATACATAAACAGTTTAGTTTTGATATTTAATTGGAGATCAAAATGAACACCATATAATTGGTATCCAAACGGTATATAGTTGACATCCAATTATTCATACCAAAATTTATTCAACCTGAAGGATCCCATTTACCACCATTTTTAATTAATATAGATAAGCAGTCGTCCATTACAACAAAATCAAGATTTTTAAACAAAAAAAAACTTGATTTACTCGTCAGTAACAACAATTCTGGAAAAAAAAATATGAAGAGAGAGTAACGTAGAAGAAAATGGATAAAATCAGACTTTTTAATTAATTTTAACAGATTAGAGTGAATTAAAGAAACTAGATATTCCTAATTAGTTTGAATCTCATAAATTTATGCTAATTAATAATTATCATCAATCAATTCAAATTTTATTAATACACCTATTTCCGTTTTTTTCTTTTCTTTTCTTCAAAATTGATTTATTTTCCTTTTTTATCTTTTTATTTTTTTTCAAAATCGATTTTTTATCCTTTTTATTTTTTTCAAAACAGATTTTTGACAATTAATTAAAAAATCTTTTTTTATTTAATAAAATGTTGCAACCTGAAATTTTTTATTGTTACAACTTGAAAATTTTATTCTGCTACTATAGCTTGAAAATATTAGTCTAATAAATGTCATATATGAAATTTTCACGCTTTTACAATAGCTAATATATTTAAGTGAACTCTTAATTAACAATGAATCTAGGTTTATATCTATCAATGGAATCATCAAAATTATACTTCCTTCTAAAAAATAGTAATTATTTACAACAAATGAGTTTAGTTTTTTGGGTGAACCAATAAATCTTAAGTATTATTTTCTAGAATATAATTTGTTTTAGCTTTTACAATTTGTTTCATAAGAGGCGTATGAAGAGAAAAAATTGTGTTAGAAAATATATAGAATCATTATCAATAAGATAAATGTAAAATCCATAATCTTTTATTGTTCTTTTGCTCCTCCTTTAATTCTCATTTTCAAAATCATTTTGAACGACAATGAGCATTGGAAGTATTTTCACTTTGAACAATAGAAACATAAGAAATATTATCTCTTATTTTTTTTAAAACACCACCAATTTTTTTTTTATTTCAACGGTATTATTACACTCAATCATATCACCACAAAAAAGCATTATTAAGAAATATAATTTTTAATAAGAAATTATTTTTATTTCAACGGTATTATTAAGAAATATAATTTTTCCACAACTCATAAGGTTTTTTTTTTTTTTTTAAAAAAGCCATCCTATTTTTGTAAATGACTTCACCACAAAAAAACTCTTAGGGGCATAAGAACTGACAAGCGTGCAATGAATTCTTATTTAATTTATACATTAAAAACATATCAAAGATTTATTTACCATTTAAAATGCCTTTTGAATTATAAATCTGATTATTAATATTATATAATGGAACAAAAAAGTTAAAAGAAGAATGAAAAAAGACACTAAAATAGGACTCCATTTTTAGAATTGGTGTGGCACAAAGAGATTGGTCCTTTTTACCCACAATGAGAAAGAAGATACTTCCTCTGTCCCTAATTACTTGTCTACTTTTTTTTTTTTAATTATTCCTAATTACTTGTTCATTTTGACAAATCAAGAAAAAACAAAATACTTTTACCTATTATACCCTCAATTAATTACTTTGAAAAAGGTAGAACTTCTTGAAAATCTTAGATTTTTAATTTATCCACTTCATAATTAATAGGATTAAAATGGTAAACTCACTATATCGATAATTACTTTCTTAATAGGTGTGTCAATTCAAAAGTGGTCAAGTAATTAGGGACAGAAGGAGTAGAAGCTTTTTGTGAGCAAAATCCAGATCCATCAGCAAAAAGGTCCCTTTTGGTGGGCAAGTAAAAAGAGAGAAACAACAAGGCAAGGAAGGCATAAAGGGCACACCACACTATCCATCTTCAAGACTCCCTATGGGCTGTAGTCAATTCATGATGCCTCCCATTCATATAGGCTGGGATTGAAATGTGCTAAAGTATAAATATTGGTGTTATATTTGTATTACATAAAACTTTTGCAGGTAAGGAGCATCTGGTCAAAATGTCACCTCACCAGTATTGAACATTAGAACATGGCTGAAAAAAAATCTCCAAATCCAACATTTCACAATTTAGCACCCTATGATGCTAACTGCTAAGTAAACAAGTCTCTTGAAAGCATGTGGTCTTAGACATAAGTAAAATCAGTATAGTGCCATAAATCAAAGGAGGACACATCAAAAAACTCAGGCTATGGAACTCACAATATTGATAACATCAATGGAAATTTTCATAAGATTCAACTTCATTTTCAGCAAGGAGCCTAGGCTTCTGGTTTACAGAAGGCATATGATTCTTGGCTCCAAAGAATGAGAAAATATCTGATCATTTTGCTGCCAAAACATCACACAATAGATCATGCTGGTGTTGGTACTTTGCCTTCTTCAACTTGAGAAGGTCTGAAATTGAACACTCCAGCTAGTCCTCGTCCCCTTGCCAACTGTTCAAGCTCTTGAATTTTGCTTTTCAGGCTCTCCACCTCTCGTGACAATGCATCATCTCTTTCCCTCATTTGCTGAGAAAACGAACGAGGATCTCAAATATAGCTCAAACAAATTTCAAGAAGGATGAATTTCAGTTCATTATAATAGCTAATAGATGTTTTTGATCACAACTCATGATGTAATAGAACAGGAAAGGATTGTTTTAGACAGAAAATTCAAAGTAGCAAATTACAACAGTTCCTTCTGCTGCTGCAAAGAGAGCCAAAATGAGCCAGGTAAATTAGGGTGCCTTTACAGGTTCAGTAATAGAAATAATATGCAATTAAAGGGATACTTGGCGCATCCACCCATCTTCTCTAAGAGTTGTATGCAAGAGTAATGATGGATGTGGCACAAAAAATTGGCAGATCACAGGGACTAGATCAGCAGCCAGTTAACCAAAAAGTGCTCACTTTATTGGACCCATAATAATAATAATAATAATAATAATGATGATGATGATGATGATAAGTAATAAGAATACTTAAAAAAAATGGACCTTGTCAACTCAACCTCAAGAGTTAGCTCTTAACAATCATAATTAGTAACCATAAACTTGAGAAAGAGATGCAAAGGTAGATGTTTACTGAGATAACATCACAGGAACAACACATATACTTTTAGGAATGTTCATTGTTTTTGGTTTTGGGTGATACAAAAGAGTTTGTCAAGACCAAACAAGTAACCGAAGAATTTGAGAGACTACCTCCAGATCTTGTCTGCGAAGTTCCTCCTTTTTCGCTTCTGATCGAGAACTTCTTTGCACCTCAAAATAAAGTGCAGCAACTGCAACCTATTTCAGCAATTCAAGAAAGTAGCCAAAGCACAAAATTAGACAACATAAAGGTGCTAGATGCAAGATACCAAAGTCGAGTGTTATTGCATCACTCCAAACTGGCCACCATTATTGACAGATTCAACAAAATATAATGATGCCTCCCATGCTGCATTATTCATGATCCATTACTGTGTCACTCACAAGAAATTCACAAACAAAATAACAACCAAATAATGTGATAACAGATTATTTTTGTTACTACATGTTGTTTCCTATGCTTCGGTTATCACATTATTTGGTTGTTATAACTGTTCCTTGTTTTCTGAATGCTATGTAATGTTTTCCCTATTGTTTGCTATGTCCTCTTTATTATTGGATTTTTCTTTTCAGACAGTTTTAGTATACATTACTTGAGTCGAGGGTCTTTCAGATACAACCTCTTGTAACGACCCGCTAGGTCGTTTTGAGAACTAGGACTATTTAGACTCTTTTTGAAAAATTTAAAGGGGTATTTTAAACTATTCGGTAACTATGAGTATCTAGTTGATGATTTCTTTTTGTTAAATGAGTTTTATAGTTGAATAGTTAGTGGGTCAGAATAGTTACCACTTGACCCATGTATTGAATTTAAGTTAGGGAGAATTTTCACTTAATACCTAATTATATTCTGGGAAAAAGAGAAAACAAGAGGAATACAGGAGAAACTCTCCAGCGGCAACGAACGGGAAGGACAAAAACAATAAAATTTGGATCTCCAGGTAAGGAAAGGAAAAATAAAATAGCTACAACATAATATTGTCGTTTATGTATGTATTGAATGATTAGATATTATATTTGGTTTATGGGGTAGGCATATGGGGTAGAAATTGTTGTCAAGGAATCACTGCTAGGTTAATAATTAACCATTAATGACTATTGACAAATGGTATAGTTTTCGGTTGAAAAAAATAGGTAGATGAAATAAGTTTTTGGAGTTTAGTGTTACTATACACGTGATGGTTGCTGATGTGGGGGTAATTAATTGTTAACTATAGGAAATTAAATTAATTCTTGGCAAAACAGAGATAGTGTTATTGGAATTATGGGTACTTCCATTTTGTTAAGGTTACAGGCTGCGGAAGAGTTAATTTTTATTATGGAAACTACCTGTAACGTTTTGGACATGGGAAGAGATGGTTAGGGCTAATTCTGGTGATCATTAGACTACGGATAAACTTTGGGTAATAGGTATTAGGAGTTTTTGATAAATGACTAATGATCTGGAAGTTCGTTTTCTCGAGTTTGTATTGAAATTTAACTTTTAATAACATTGGTATGTATATATAATTACATTAAGTAAGTTGTATTGTATTGTATAAATATTATTAGATTGATGACACTTTGGGAATTTTAGACGTAACCTATGCTTAAGAATATGAGACTTGACATGTATAGATAACACTAAGAATTCATGAACGTGATTCTATATTTTTGGTGAGTTTTGAGTTAGGATAGACATATAGCATATGTGTGTCTACGGGTTTTGGTTACTTATAAATATGGCATAATTGGTAGATTGGGAGCGTGCTGAAGCTTTACGAAAGGAAAAGGCGAAATATTGAGGATTCGTGACACGTGTTCGGCATTCAAGGTATGTTAAGACTTTTAGACTTCGTGGGAGGACGTTTTCCTAATTTAAAGATTAAAAACCAAATAGACAATGGGTAAGGGCGAAAGATGGGGTCTCGTACCAACGGTGTGACAGGCATTGGTACGAGTACCGGTGTTATAAAAGGGAAAGTTTATTACTATAGAATGTGGATTTTAATCCGAGAATGCCAAAGCATATGGGCATTAACTGATATATTATTAACTGATTACTTGTGTGATTGTGTTCTTATTTGAACCCGTATACTTGTGATGGTTGAGGTGGTTATGTATTATGTTGATACTTGATTGATTGAGATGCATTATCATCCCCTTTATTTGAGATTATATTGTGCACATGCATTGACATGAGACTGAGTATAAGTTGGGCACGTGGAGATCGTCCGTGCTGGGGATGGTGAGATGTTAAGATTATATTTTGGGCACGTAGAGACCGTCCGTGCGGAAATTATTTGATTTTATGATAGTGCGTTGAGATCGTCCGCACAGACACGTGGAGATCGTCCGTGTCGGTATATGGACCTCGCGAGTCCCCCATGGGTCATGAACTCTCGATGTATTTCCGAGGAGTATCATGTATATACGGTTGAGAGAGTACTTGGCATTCTGAGGCATATCATTTCATGGTGTCACATTGCACTGCATCTCATTACATCACTTATTATTGTTGATTACGTGCTTTATTAGTGGTTGTAATTATGTGAAGTTGATTATCCTTATTTTGGTGAAACTCGACTGGTAAGCGTACTATAGACTTGTATAAGTAAACGACTTATTTTTGTATTATTTAAACTCCTGTCACTACTTCTTCGTTGTCGGTCTATGAGATATACTGGGTACACGTGGTTTCGTACTCATACTACACTTGTTGCACTCTTTTGTGGTGCAGATTCGATTCCGAGTACGAGCACATCTCGTGGAGCTTTTTGAGTCCGAGCTTGGAGTATCTTGGAGTTGTGGTGAGCTGCTTGGCTGTTCCGTGGCCCACACCTCCCTCTACCTTTTATTTATTCTGTTATTCTAGTATTCAGACAGAATACCCCTTATGTTTGGATTTGTCATTTAGTTTCAGACTTGCATCATATTTAGAGGCTCTTGTACTTATGACACAAATTCTTGGGTAGTATTTTAGCTTTCCGCATTTCATATTTATAAAGAACTTAGTGTTGGAAATTTTACTCGTTGTTTACCTTTTAACCTCGTTAGTTAATCATACTTGGTAATTATATTGGGTTGGCTTACCTATTAGTTGGGAACATAGGTGCCATCACGACTTGTGAATTTGGGTCGTGACATCCAACCCCATATATATTTATTTATATATATTAGAAGAGACAGTTTCAGGCAGTTTCAACATGCCATTTAATTGGCAAGTGAGGATATTTTTGTCATTCCAACTTTTCAAAGTGAAAAGTATTGCATAGAAAAATTGTACTATCAGCCTTATTATTTGGGCCTTCTTAACATCCTTAGAAAAAAACCTATACTTTTCTACTAAATTACAAATTATGCCTTCTATCATTGAGTATAGTGAGGTCCATTTAATTTTATCATTGACACGTATACAATGATTACTTTATTGAGTTTCCATATATTTCCATTTTTATTCTCTACATATTAAATTATTTAAATTTAATATAGTTACATAATTTCATAAAATTTTATTATTTAGCTTTTATATTCAAAACAATTTATTTTTTAATGTTATATATATCATTAAATAACTATATAAGATTATTAATAGTCATATTTATATTTTTAAAGTATAATTAATAAAATTAATTTTTTAAAAATAAACTCCTAATAAATAATTTATTAAGAAAAACGTCAAATTAATTTAAATCAAGTATATATTTATTAACTCGATGTAAGTATTCAAATAATATTTCACCTTTGTGAGGTGTAAATACAATTCACCAATATTTAATTATTAGAGTTTATATTCTACACACAATTTATCAACGTAAAAAGATAAAAAATCATAGCATGTTTTTCTTTGCAAGTAAGTTTTTTTTTTTTTACTGAACTTTCAATACTTTTGCAAGATCAATAAGAATTTTTTCTTTTTGAAAAATATTGAATTACTTTTTATTATTAAAATGACGTTATGGAAAGAAAGGGCAAAAAAACACATTCTTTCTTTTAAATTATGTGGTATAATTTAACCAAAAATTTACTTACTTTATTTGATTTTTGTGAAGTAATTTAACTAAATATTGATATACTTTTTTTTTACTCTTTGAAATATTAGGGAATTTTACTTTGGAATAAAAAAACTCTATATCAACATATTTGGGGTCCATAATTATAGGTTCTAATGTACAATAAGATTTTGATAAATTAAAATCTTTAAAGTTAAAACTATTTTTAAACATAATAATGTTTTTTAAAAAATTGAAAAAATAATGTCTTACAAAATAAAATTAAAAAAAATTATGATTTCTTCAATGAGGGGTTTGACCCTTACTCCCAAGAGAGAATTAACTATAAGGTTGCAAAAACATCAATGCTTATTATAATCCTAAAATATTCTCTCCGTTTCTACTTATATGTCACTATTTGTAATGACCCGGAATGTAATTTTTGGAAATTTGAACTATTTGATAACTACGGTTATTTGGTTAGTGGATATTTATTAAACAATTAAATTTTATTAGTTGGTGGTTAATGAGTCAAGTCAATAACTTATTTAATATTAAAATAAGTTAGTAGGGTTTATTTTAGAAAAGAAAAGAAAGAAAAAAAAAAAGAGAAAAGGGGAGAATAGACGGAACTCGAAAGAACTTACCTGCGGCGGACTTACAAATTGAAGAGGAATCACGGGTGCTTCAAGTAAGGAATTGTTATAATCAAATCCTTTCTAATACTTGGATAATTTTGTTTTGATTGGTAAATTGAGGCTAACATCAAAAGTAATTATGTAAATAAATAAATAATTAAAAGATATGTTAGATGACAGTGTTGGATTTGTTTAAGAGCTACATACTATAGGATTTTGTGGTGGTTACTTTAATATTTAATTGTATTATAAAGATTTATGTATACTAAGGGAGTAGATATTTTATAATTTTAAGAAATACATGGCAGATTCGTTCATTTTACTTGTGATCTTTTTCTAATAAATTATAGTACACTGCTTATTTAATGGGTTAAAGCTAGGATATGAAAATCCCCATGCTTAATGTCTGTATGTTTTCAAGGCAATGGTCCAACAATGTTGCTCCTATAATTTGTTTACGTGTTATAAATTTGGGGTCTACGATATGAGTAATATAGTTTTAATAAAATTTCAGCTATGTCCTTGTGGGCATAGATTCAACTTTGAAGTGAATTTTAGGATCATGGGTGTTGTTAGTTTCGAAATCTTATAGTGATTATTAATGTGAATAGATTGCTTTGAGTTGGAATTACAACGAAAAGGGAAGGCTCAAGTCTCAGAATGATTGTTCGATTATTTGAGGCAAGTGGATTTCTAAACCCTTGTTAAGTGTATGAAATTCGCGTATTTCCTTGTAATATGTGTTTGGGAGTAATGAGACGTGGTGATGGGTTGACTTGTACATATTGATTATTTTCTAATGATGAAAAAAAGGGGTAATAAAAGGCAATGTGTTTAATTATTGATGTGTGATGTTTGAAACTGGGTTGGAAGGCTTGTTGAATCATTGTTGATGTTGTATCACAGTTGTATTGTTGTGAATTGTGTATTGTTATGAAAATGGTCATCTCCTCATTATATGTGTGAACATGTCATTTGCATTGGTTCTGAGACATGGTTGTGATAAGTGTTATGTGATAAGATGATGTACCATTTCGAGGGACGTATTGCGCGTCGCGATGGATACTATATTTCGAGGGACGTATCGCGCGCCGCGATGGATACTATATTTCGAGGGACGTATCGTGCGCCGCGATGGATGCATGGACAAATATGTTCCTCATGGGTCCCGGACTGAGAGACAGCGGGTGTGTATCATTAGGTCAGACATGCATCACTATACTTGACATTGCATTTCATTGCATTGCACTTCTTTATTATTGATGAACTTGATCTTGTGTGTTGATGATCTTGTGAGTGCCTTTCTATGGAACTTGTGACTGATGAATATTGAGTTTGTTGTTGAAGATATGCAATTGTTAGAGTGTTGTTGTTGAGGATATGAAACTATTGTTGTTGTTGAGAATATGAAATTGTTAGAGTGTTGTGTTGAGCTATGTGCTTTGTAAACTGTGAACTGTTATGTTGGGCTGGTACTAAGCAGGTTGTAGTTGTGGAGGT